>JAKSZP010018519.1:0-178083 GCA_022478985.1 Massospora cicadina
AAAGATATATGAATTATAATTGATTAAGATGTCGGCCATTCAGTGAATTGAGGGGTTTTACGCCAAGTTTTAATATAAATGAGAGCTTTTAGAAAAGGGAAGACGAATAGAAGACTACTAAGCTAAGGATACATCCACCTTGGGGAACCAAGGTAAAAAGAGTAACATGGAGGATTGAAGGGAGGTCTTTTCCAGTGATTAGTTAATCGCAGATATTTCTGCGATTAGTATTGATAATAAAGGTTGAAATAAGGTGTGATAGCTCCATATATAGTTTAATGAGTTTTATCAAAGTTGGCGATCTTCATATTAGCTAATTTGGTTGCTCAGTGGCCAATATTCTGTGCAAACTGACTCAGCGGAATGAAGCCTATACACCAAGAATTAATAAATATGAAGACGTTTAATATTTTTGATTGCTCAAAAAGCCACGTTGTGAAAAAAAGCCCAATGCTAAACTTGTATTTCTTTGTATTGAAGATTATATGGTATTGGTATTAAAAATTTCCCTATTTTTCTTCATGCAGAGCCAAGCAGTGATCTGATAGTAACAACCTAAGGATATCTGATCCTTGCACTCTTCTCTTAACAGTAATGTTAAGCAACCAATGTTAAAATAACTTAGTTAATATCAATTTTAAATCTGCTTTTATTTTGGAATAATTTGGGGTTTTTATAAGGAATTGGCACACAACTTTTCAGCTGTCTGCTGGTAATTATTTGTGCTCCTATACTGGGTGACCCTCAAGTGTTAGGCACTAATATCGTCAGGTACTGTTGCCTAGAGTTTCTTAGGAAGCGTAATCCTCAGGTGTTTGGCAACCAGACTATTGGTATTAAATACTAAAAACCAATTGTTTTGACTGATAATGATTCTATTCTTCCTCTGGTGTTTGAACGTTTTGGTAGCTTTTTATGACTCCAATCTATTCCGCTCTGGACGATTCCCTACAATTTGACTATCAAGTGTTATTACCATATCGAATTATTGCTTATTTTCATTGGGGATGATGCCCAACAATAATCTCATCAGTCAGCGGACTCAAATATCATTGGGTATGATGCCTGGCAATAATCTCATTAGCTGGCAGACTCAAATATTATTGTGGATTGATGGCCAATGATAATTTTGTTAATCAGCC
Organism: Massospora cicadina; assembly: GCA_022478985.1. Taxonomy (NCBI): domain Eukaryota; kingdom Fungi; phylum Entomophthoromycota; class Entomophthoromycetes; order Entomophthorales; family Entomophthoraceae; genus Massospora; species Massospora cicadina. Next base: position 1,143 of record JAKSZP010018519.1, read on the forward strand.
GCTGTTGCCAATCCTATATGATTATATCTTAATCATCAGTCTATTATCCAGTTGAAAGGTTGGATTATGTGGCCATCAAAAAATTCTGACAACTGACCACACAGAAACTGAGAATGCGTCAAAGGCCACAATAGAGGGCGTGGTTGAGTCTGCATGCTGGAGAAATGGAACCAATAAAGACCTCTTTTATGGACTCAAACACCTTCTGACTTTCGCTTGTTCACTTAATTGGGCTTTATTATCAGTCAGTGAATGGAGTTGTGCTGCAAATTAAGAAAGTGCGGGGGATAATTTTTTGAGGATGATCACATTTATGAGAAAGTTTTTCTTGTTTTCTGGGTAGTTGGAGTTTGACACAATTGGATTTCTTTTAACTTGCAGGTAGTTAACACATATCTATTTTTGAGACAGGATTGACCAAAAGGTTACTTTTTCTCCATAAATCCATACTTTGAAAGCTTGGCAAAACTTTCTGCAATATGAAGGGCTGCCATACCAGATCTAATCCTTATAATGCTTTTTATTATTGGGTGAATGAACCAAGATATCATCAATGTATGTGATGGCAGAGGAGAAACTGGCCTTCCCCTAAGACGTCCTTAATCAACTCTGAAAAGTTGCTGGTGCGGTTTCTAACCCAAAGGGCATTACCAAAACTGGAAGATCACATGCTTGGTGTGAGTAGCCGTGAGCCACTTTGTTCTTCCTTGACATCACTTGATGTATGCATAAACCATGTCAAGGATAGAGAAACTCCGCAGCTTAGTAATTGCCTAAGCAATAGACTGCTCCAGTGGTAAGGGAAATTGGTTTAAACCCATCACATTCTTATGGTGACCATAATACACACATAGCCACAAAGATCAATCTCCTTATAGCAAAGGCTGCTGGGGAAGTGATTTAAGAGGCTTCTAAAATATCCATCTTTTATCAAGAATGCCATCTAACCATAGTCTAAGAGTCATATGCTTCCTATGAATATAGATAAAAAGGATACTTGATTTTGACAATAACAAACTTGATGGTGGAGCTCTAGGTCATAGGTTAAATGAGTGAGAACCCGCGTTGCCAGCTCCATAAAAATGTCATTGTATGGATCTACTATAATGTAACTCAGGAGGCAGGTCAGAAGGGGTGGAGTAAGACTGTATATGAATTGAGGGAAGTCTCTTGAGGAATATTAACAATTAGAAGAAATATGCCGCTAGAACCTTAAAACTAAAGAACAGAGAGTTTGGATTTGAGTTTAAGTTGAACCTCTGAAAACGCCACCATTTGACTCCTATCATCATTGGATACAAAAAGTCGATAATTGCATAAAAGTGGTCACAAAAACTGAAGCCGTGATATTAACTAGACAGACTGATAACATTGTGACACTTCATGGGGGCTTAATATGAGCTGATAAAGGAGTAATAGGTCCAAATGTAGCTAAGCTATTAAGCCAAACAAGATATATGCAAATGCCTGCTAACCCATTAGATAATATTGCATTTATGGCAGTGTATAAACTAGGGTTTTGTAAAAATGTGCAGATTCACTTGACTGGTGGTTCTGGTACTAAAGTATAGAATTTTCAGCTGTATGATGACAACTAACCTAGTCAAGTCTTAACCCTCGATTGACTTTTAGCCCTAATCTGACAAAATATATTTAGAACAAGTAACTTCAGCCTAACTCTGTAATTTGACAATTAGAAAGGAGAGTAACTTCTCATCAACTTCAACCTAAAGTAAACACTAAACAATTGATAATATTAGAGTATTTGCAATTCTAAACTGTAAATTAAAATAAATTTTAGAATTATATATAGTATAGAGTATAGGAGGACATTTGTTATGGTTTTTATGCCATTTACAATTGTCTCATCATGCTTATATGGCGATTATATGACTTGTTTGATTTTTAGAACAAGCCAGTTGATTTTGTAAGGAAAAGCTTAATTAAATCGAAATTAAAATCAGCCATCACACCAGATAATGAAACTGACAATTAGCCCATGAGTAATTGCCAAATTTGAGTTGATTTACTCATCACCATGTGGTTGGCAACGATTCCCAACAAAATAGCAATTGTAACTATCATTGGATTTGTATCAATTTGTATATTACAATAACTATTCAATAAGTTATTATCGCTTAAAATATGAATGTAACTAAACTAATGTCTCGAAGCTTTAATTATAAGTTATATTGAAATAAATATATTAAAAACTGTTTAGATTGAAGCTAAATTAATCCCAAGCTAGGTAATGTGGTCATATAATATTTCCACGCATTCCTCCACTTGACCAGATCATACAGTAAGCGTCCATATCCTTCAAAAATTCTCTATTTTAATGATACTTTGTTGGTCTATATAACTCAGATGCCGACCTTTTCTGAGAAATGTCATGATCACATGAAGAAGTATCCTCTATGGCCCCATTATAACCAGCGCTCCAAACTAAATGTATTTTGTAAATCCTTCCTCAGCTATTCTAACAACGGTGCCCATCCCTGAATAGGAAACAGGGATTGCCATCACTTCAACTCACTCACAGTCTTTATTTCCTCATTCACCCATCACTAAATTTGACATTGAGTCATTTCTAGATTATGCTCCAGCTTTGCGTACTTCATCAATAACCCTCAGGCCAGATAAATAAGCTCTCCCCAATTTGGATCAGTCGTTCCTTAGAAAATTTGGATCTATTACCAGAGTTTCTTTTTTTAATCAGACAATTCTACAAGCCCAAATTTTATTGACAGAACTGACTAATTGTAACAAGGAACACATTGAGCTCCCATATAAAGATCTTCAGGGAAAATTGACTGAGGCTCTTAGAATTTCCTTCAACACTAGCAAAATTGATCATAATCTTGATTGAGATACTATGGAGTATGCACTGAGCTTCACTGCACGAGTCATTTACATCTGAGCATCTAAACTCCTTGCATCTCTGAACTTTCAGCACTCTTTCCTTTTTGCTTCCAGGTAACATGAAGTTGCTGCCTCCTAGATGCAGTTTGTTGCCTGCATGACTATTTCGCATTTGGGACTATTTGTCAATATCTTCCTTTTATGGCAATAATCAGCCAATAATTTGTCAACTTCCCACTCATATACCTTGTTTGTTGTTATACCATATAGCAAGTGTACTCGAAAAAGCTTGTTGCCAAGCACTTAGATACAACTTCTGGCGCCAGTGCCCTATAGGGACTACATGAAATTTTTTGCAAATTTTATCTTCCTCTATTGTTGCTCACACGCAATCCAAAGTTTCTTGTCTTACAAGCTTAATATTATGATTTTGCTCTCAATTGTCACATTTTCAAAAAAATCTCCTTAGGTACACAAAACTCAATTTCATTTATTTTTAACTTTACATATGAAAATACCAATTTTTTACTTTGGCAATCTCTTTTCCAAAATTGCCAAACAACTTCCTTCCCCCAGAGATGTCAAATGTAGACTTGCACCTTGCAACCTGAGGCTACTAATAGAATAAAATACTTTTTGTTCTTTTTTTCTAATTTTATATATCTTCATTTTTAAAAAAGCCTAATACTTTTTAAAATCTTTAATATATCAAATACCTCTTCCTTTTTTCATTTTTAAAATCTACTATTTAAGGAATTTACTATGTACCTATAATTACATGTCCATTGTAATCATTTTAGACTGTTTAGTATCAGTTGCTGATTTCATAAAGATCTGAAAAGGTCTGACCATAATGCATCCTTTTTATTTTGGAGACTGAACCCATATTTGTCACAATAGGTAAATCATTCTCCAACATAAAATTCTACCAGGCTAGAAAACCTTATCATCGGTCTTCTTAGCCTGAACTCTTCATCTTATTATCATATAATAAGCATGTGATTAAAGGTTAACTAAAATGCTTGCAAGCTAATACAAGTATTTTCTGCGCTCATTCCAGGAGCCAGTTCCAGCACTGAATAGTATTAGTGATGACGCTGCCTTTCAATAATATATTAACTCAAATGGAGTTTTTCTCATTTCAATTGGAAGCTTATTTTATGCCAAAGTCATTGAGCTCAGATAAGACCCCATGAAGTTGCTTTACTTGACCAGTTTCCTAAGCATAGCGGCCAGCATTCCATTTACTCATTCAGTGACACCATTAATTTCAGTCTGATATGGAGCAGACTTCACTCCTATGATTCTCATTAGGCCATTCAGTTAGGGAATTATAGAAGAGTTGAAATTTATCCCATCATCACTCGATAGCACCTGGGACAATTTTGTCAGTATATCACCTGCTTAAGGATGAATTTCGCAGTACTCATTGAATCTTCCTGGCTCAATGATTGTGTTTCACCCATCTCATAAGGGATCAATGGCAACTATGATGTAATGAAATCCTCCTGTGCTTACGTTCAAAGGCCCATTACATCTTTGGAGACTTTGCGCCACGCAATATCCAGTTTTACTAATTGGTAACCTTTCAATTTCTTATGAGGTTTATGGAGTTGACACTCCATGCAACAGGCGATGAAATCAGCAGCTTCATAAGTCAGTGACTCTCAATAATAGTATTGGCGAATGTGCTCTAATGTTTCAATCAATTCTCATGGGCAACAACCTTGTGCGCGGCCCTAATTATTTCTGTTTACTTCAAAATTTTTTGGGAACAAAAGCTTTTTACCATCCGGTTATTTTTTAGAGTTAATCATTAATAAGTTTTATTTTCTCCATGGCTTTCTCTACGCGGTCTGTATCTCAATTGGTTCAAATGTAATTCATTAAAATTATTTGGTCAAACAAGTCATCAGCCTGAGCTTGCACATCAAAAACAGATTGGTAACATGAATAACCCATTAGTATCCTGATATTTTTGACAACGTAATGTTTGATCTCAAAGTCGTAGGCCTGCAACTTTAAAAACCACTGCGTCAATCTCCCATCTGGCTCTGACAGATTGTGCAGCCATTTGATATAGCGTAATCGTCATGATCATAAAATGCATCCCATAGATTTAGATTCAAAACTGCGTGCAGGAAAAAATTATTGCAAGACACTCCCACTTGGTGACCATATAGTTCCCTTTGGCCTTTGTAAAGTATGGCTAGCATAAGCCTAAGGATGTGCTTTCCCAGTTTTGTTAACATGACCATGAATGGCTCCTATCATTTTAAATAATGCATCAGACTTAATTACTAACGGTTATTCAAATTTTTGTATACTTCAGAATAGGACTCAACATCAAATATTTTTGTATTTCATCATGAGATTTCTGGGAATTATCATTCCATATGAACCCCTTCTTCAGATCTTTCAGTAGATGTAATAATGGATCAGCTTTCTTCACGAAATCCTTAATGAATATACAATGATAGCTGACCATTCCACGAAAAACTGAACATCAGGAACATTCTGAGGGATCAACATCTGTTCAATTGCTTCCATATTCTGTACTAGGGTTTGAGTCCATCAGCGTTAATTATGAACCCCAATTATTCTGATTCCTCCTTGAAGAAAGGCTTTTTGCAACATTTATCTTAAATTCACTAAAGCTAATCTCTAAAATACTTTTTTATGTGATGCAGATGATCCTTGAATGTTCAGCTGAACACGTTGATGTCGTCCAGATAGACCAGGACACAATACAACCTTGGTCAAATAAAATCATGTCCATTGCCCACTAGAACTTTGCAAGTGCAATGCACAAGCCTTAAGGAATCCTCTTCAGCTAATACAACCATGTGCCATGATTATGGCAAAATTTCCTGTTTTTCTGGAGGCATTTTTATTCCCCAATATCCAAAATTAAATTAATTTGGAGAAGAATTTGGCTCCTGCTAATCAATCTAACACATTATTGATTCTCAGTAGGGGTACCAATCCTTATGCTTAATTTTATTTAACTGTAGGTAGTTAAACATAACTTTATTTTGATCTGCCTTTTTCCTAACTATCATGATCATCTTTTCTCAGGGACTGGATGATAGTAATAGCATTCTGTGCTCTAATAATCTCTAAATTTCTTTGGCAATGACTGTTTCCAATGATTGAAACCTCCTAATGGGTCTCATCTGGATAGGTCTAGCTTCTTTAGATTGACTCAGTGTAAAACATCCTTCAGGATATTCCAGTTCATTGTTGTTTTGTGCAAAATTAATTTGGTACTTCTCAAACAAGGCCAAAACTTCATTCTTTTGGCCCTCCGTCAAACCAGAAGACCAATATCCCTCAATTATAAAATTAATATTCCCAGTAGTTTCTCCCTGCAGACCTAACTCATAAAATTCTCTGAACTCATGAAAAGAGCGAATTTCTGATACTAAATCAGTTAATGAATTAATCCACCTGGTGCCGTTTGTCTTCCATTGGAGTAATTCACAGATTAGCCAAAATGATATGAATCTCTTCATGACTGGGGATTAAAATCCCTGAGGTTACCCAAGGTTCAATCCTTGCTCTTTGCTGATGAGCATCAATATAAACATATAACTGCTCTGAGATCTCAAAGGTCAACCCAGTTTCCATGACTTGCTATATTCTAAGTTGAATAGTAGCATCCTCTTTTTCTTTAATTGGAATTCCATAATTTTTATTCACATACTTTTAATAACTTAGTGACTTTCTTGTCGAATAACTTGTACCCAACTGGTTAAATCTCATCTTTGTATACCTGATTTAAAAAGTTGTTCCTTTTTCAAGGGCAATTTCCCTTCTAGTTGGTAGAATAAAGCAACGTTTTTAACATAACAAATAAAGTATCTTCTTTAAAGTCACACTTGATCCATCTTTTAAATGAAGTCAGTGCCAATAAGTTTTTTATTCTGGTTGTCAAGAACAATCGCCAATGCCAACTTGACTAGGGGATCCAAACTGAAGTGGCAGAGTACTATAGGGCCTGCAAGAAGAGGTAGAATCAGGACCATTTGCCCCACATTGTTTCTAATCCTGAAAATCCGGTTTGGCTTTCAATCTTTTGACCAGCTTAGTCGTGACAATGTTATACAGTGCTCCACTATCAATGATTGCCCTGACAGGGACTCCTTTCACTAAAATATCCATATACATGCACTTGGTAAAATATTATATACTATGGTTTACTGTATTAAAAACACATTAGTTTGCCAAATCAAGGGTGTGGATCAATTGGAAAGAAATTCTGAGAAACTTTTTCTTATAGTACCAATCAGAGATGATACATTTTCCTCATCTAATTTAGTATACGACAATTTTGGCTTCATCTTTGGCTGTTTCAACCTTGTCAATGACTTGTCTGGCATATGGACGAGATACCTCCTCTAAATTTTTGGGCAATCCCCTATGATTTTAGTCTATTCACCACGTTTTCTCTTGGTAACTACATGATGTAGATTATTTAACATTGGCTCATCTGCAAATTGCTCTGACTTGTCCAAATCATAAAGTTTTGTCAGGGGGAACTTGATCGTCTGCAATTCTATATTACACGTCTATACTTCAGGATCATTTTCCTGTCTCTCAGAAACCACCTTCTTTACCTTTAGCTGTAATAAGTTAACCTGATCCTTAGATCTCACTGCCATAATTGTTGGCAAAGTGTCTGGTTTGTCCACATTTGTTGCAAAATTAATTGTGACTTGTTGGAGGGTTTAGATCCCTCAAACTGTTTGTCCTTATTCCCTCAATTACCACTATCTGGTTTTATTGTGTCAGATTGAACTGAGCCCTTGTTGTTATTTATTGGATTGCTAAATTTATAAGTCCGATTTGGCACATTAAAAGTTGATGCTAAAACCTAAGATATTCTACCAATTGGGAAATGGTATATCTAGTGGTAAGAGCTGACGCCATTGCACAGTTATGATCTCTGTATGGGATAATGCATTTTAAATGGCGATTCTTCCATCAGAATCGCTCATTGCATTGGCTCTATTAATAATCTGAGCCTCCTCATAGGAATGATTGAAAAATGCAACGCCATTTCATATTTCTTGAATTGGTTGCCCATGAGTTCACGCTCTCAAGCAGACATATTCTCCAAACTTCCAAAATTCCTTCATGATGGCTCTTTAGCCTCCTTATAGCTCCAATTTTCCCAATGAAGTTAGGGTAGGATCAGTTTCTAGTGTTTGGTATTGAGAAAAACCATGATGGTAAAGTTTTTTTTGGCAATCACTGAAAACTTACATGTCATTTCAAATAATTGGAAAAAGGCAGGCGCATTATCCTGATGGAAAGCGGGTAAATTTGGCGTGTCTTAAAGTCTTTAATAATGATAGAGTGGGATTTAAATGTATATGTGTACTAATGATGGAGTCACTTTGAGTGTTACTTCCAGAAGAGCTGTGATGTTAATGGCATATCCTTGATGATAAAATTGTGCTCTCAGTGCACCTTTTAACTTTACTAAACGCCAATTTTTCATCATATAATTCTTCTTCATGGTATTCTTCCTGAGTGTAATTACACTTGCAATCTTTAAGCTCCAAAAATCATTTGAAAATTTTGTCTTCCAAGCCCTAAAGTTTCCAGTAATTTCCCATAGTTGATGTTTATTCACTATCTCTCCTTTTAGAGTCATTCTTACGGTTTCACCTTCCTTTCAAAGCGATGCCTCTCTCTTCTGTATGTCAAATAATGGTCATGAAATTTGTAATTCACCTTTTTGTATATGAACATTTCATCTACCTTAACTAATTTGAATTTTAGAAGGCAATTCAGATTGGGTCGCTGATTCCAAAACGTTTTTGTTAACTTTTCTACTTTAGTGTAAATTTTTATTTATTCTCACATCTCCTCTTTAAGCTTTTCAAATTGTCTCTCAATATCATTGCAGTGCTTGTTGGGATACCTACTAAATCAGGGATTCGCGTGTGTTAGGTGAAGGGAATCAAACCCAATCTGATGAATAGATGAGACTATTATTAGGTATAAACTCCAACTAAATTCAAGGCCTCTCAATACTGTGTATCAATTTCAACTAATGTGCTCAGGTATTACTCCTTCAAAACGGCCAAATATCAGGTTCAAAACTGATATACCCGCAATTGAATACTGTTCGCCATATGTGACCTACATGCCACAATTTAACCAATTGGTAATGAGTATAAATCTTATTTCATAACGCTTGAAGATTTACTAAGTAAAAACTTCCTAATTTTCTATATATAATGATTTTTGAAGCAGATAAGTTTTACTCTCTTTTTGCCATTAATAATTTGACTTATCTCTATTTATTTATGTATGAACACATAGTTAGGATTTAACACTCAAGGATCTTTATACTGAGTAAAGACTCTCCGTCCAAAGAAAGTAAAACTTATAATTCAACACCAAGTAACTTTGGGTCTCCTGGCCTCAAAACAAATAAAGAACAAGTGGTTTGAAACCCTCTCATCCTAAAAACTGGTAATCCATGCCAGGCATACCCCAAGTTCATGATGAAAGTATTACTACAATGAACTATAACAAATTGGCTTCTGATCCCTCCTTGGATAATGAACGCTTTAAACTCTTGGTGAATTTACCAGAGTGAAAAATGGGTTGGAGCAAAGAATACTCGCCATGAGCAACACCAACTAAAACTTAGAGCTTCAACTAGTGATTAAAAAGTGAAATTCAGCAGTTAACCCCCTCACCACCATAAAATCAGCCCTTTGTGCTGTCCATGATTGGAAAGACTCAATAATTGAAGAAATAATTGACTTGCAAATTCAAGTAGACGCTCTCCATTCTCTCATATATTCTTGCAATACTACTACTCTTTAAGCGAAAATTCTTGCTGATGTCAGTTCACGTTTTTTGGCCTTTAACCCCCCTGTTGGGGATTCAACTATGATGACTGAAGTTACTCAAGATTGAGATTCAATATCTCAGTCTAATGAGATTGTAAAATCCGCATCAGAGATATCCAATTCTCAGATAGACCAACGATCAACCCTTTGGAGTTATCAACCTCCTTGGAAAGATGATGCTAAGCTATCCAATCAGGAAAAACTTCATACATGAATATCGGTCTCATCTAATTATAATCTTATCAGATCTGAACATCACAAGTTTGTCATTCATAATAAGCAATATCAGTCATCTAATTGGAAAGATCTTACCTCAGGTGCAGCCAGAAAATCCTCACAAAGAACAACTAAATCTACCCCTATAAATATCCCTCATTTCTAATTAATAAAGTAATTCTGTCTATGTCTCACATAGCTTAATTTTGGTCTATTCATACAGGATTCTGTATTTCTGATTAAAATCAATTATAGAAAAGGAACTAATAACTCCGTTGCACTTGTGTCTATATTTGCTAAAGCCACAGAACTAATAATTTTGTAGCTTTTGTAGCGCCTGCTTATTATAATTTCTACCGATGTTCCAATACTGGTGCTTCCTGCCAGTACTGCTTCCAAGGCTACCTGGAGAAAACATATTTTCATGAAGATTAATATGTATAGCGAAGAGAACCCCTCTTCTGAGAAAAAATAGTATCACCTAATGGGTCCATCCAACAGGCAGGTGATGCCTTCCACTAATATCAATAATCTGCAATTTCGAGCTTCTATGGACTTGGCCATTGAGGGCCACGATTAAGATACTTATCAAATTCAAGCTGCAGATGTAGAAGAAATTGTCAAAGGCTTGATAAGAGGGGCTATCCAGCCTGGTGCCCGTCCTAATTGGGACTGAGCATCTAATTTTGCTGATAATATGATGAACTTTTACAACAGAGCGGTGTTACAACATACTGAAGCTGGTTTGGCTAGAACTGAGCAGTACCTCCAGCATTACATACATCCCGCTATTCATCATGTACTCCAGATTTTGGGGTTGCATCATCTCAAGATACAACGCCAGTTGACCCTGGCGCAACAATTTCATTCTCAGTTATCCTCATTCTATAAAACAGCTTCTAACTTTGGTCAGGATAATTGGGATGCCATACTCGATAATAGAAGGGAAATCAACGTTCTGCATAACTATTTGGTAAGAATTGATAATATAGTTGCGGGATTCATCAGCGAGGGAAGTATCTCAACAGGTTAAAGATGTAACTAACCCTATTCACCACTGAATCACTACCCTTGAGGATGAGATTACTAGACAACTGGGAAAATTGCAGGCCCAACATGAGGAGCGCTTTGTTGAGCTCAATGGGCTACTTCTACTACTTGTCCAAATTTTGGATAATATCAGAGAAGGTGGACCAACCCTGTTGGACCTCCTGGACCTCCGGGATCACCTAGTTCTCCTTTGGTAACCCCAGGGCCTCCTGGTGAACGAGGTCCTCAAGGTTCTGCAGGTCAAAAAAGCCCACTGGGGCCTGCAGGTCAGGACAGGCGCAAGGACCCCCTGGTCCCCCGGCTCCTTGCTCCCAATGCATGATTTATAATCTTTGAGTCTACTAGTATCTTTTTTTTAGTACTAGATGGTATTGAGTCTACTAGTATCAATAGTACAGGCGTTAGAAACCAAAATCTGAGCCATAGCTCAAGGGTGTTTCTTATCCTTATAAGGCCTTCTGACTGACCCAGATTTCTCTTTAACCAAAATATTGGATGGCATGGATAAAGCTCATTGTCTATGCGGTAAAACCAAACTACACAAGAAACCCAGTTTGCAATGTTAAATGCTTTCATTGAATGGTTAACTACTAAATGTGGAGTACTTGAGAACAATCAGGAAGAGATGATCACTGCAATTTCTAACCTAAATCAACCTCCTGCAAATGATCAACTTTCTATATGGGTTCTCAATTTACAAGAGGACCTCAATCATTTAAGGCAACAAGTTGACCAAATTCACACTAAAGCACATATCCCAGAATCCGAACCCTCTGAGGCTGATCCGGTCATGGTATCAGGTGTACATGTTTTGAGCAATGAACCCAAAACCTATAAATCTACCTTGAAGGATATGTTTAAGATGGGTGAAGGTAGCATCCATTCATTTTTCTTTGTCTATGAGCGTGCAAAGGACGGGGCAACGAATCAATAGAAAGTATGGCATACTACCTCTTGCCTAAGTTGTTTCTCTCAAGGAATCATGGTTCATTACCTTAAGGTTTGCAATATGTGGGCTCAAGTGAAGACTGCTCTTATTAAGGATTTTTGGAGTGATCAAATCCTATACAACCAAAAGCAAGCCTTTATGAGTATCCAAATCAAGCGAGAAGTTATAATCCAAGATTTCGCTAAAAGAATTATCTAAAGGCCCAGACTCTTGCTACTTCTGATTGGATTAATGTAGATGATGCCATATCAGCTGTAATGGTTGCATTTGCTTCTTGCACTCAGTTGCTACTACATCTAAAATCAATTGGAAGAAATTTCAGATCTATTCTTGACATCAAAAATGCGCTCATGGAGATTCCTAATGGTGTGGTACACCTGACCTCCACTAATAACCCTCATCCTTATATCCATGCAATGCCGCCTATACCCAAACCTAAACCAAAGAAGGTGTCGTGCACTTATTGTGGTCTCATGGGTCATGTGGAATCTCAATATTGGAAAAATAAGAGGAAGAGTTGAAAAAGGGAGTCAGCATGGGCATGAGGCTCCCATCGCTGACCTATCTTCTGTTCATCAGTCAAAATCTTTTAACACTTTTAAAGACTGTTACATGATATCGCTCCTGGTGAACTTGACATCCCTGATAAAATGCCAACAAAGATTCTATTACTTCTCATGCTTCTGTTTCTTCTTCTAATTTAATTTGATAGTTTAGTCCCTCAGTATTTTCAATCCAAAACTTTGGCACTGATGTGACCCAGGTGGAATTCATCATGCATAAGGTGAAAGTTTTGTCTATCATTGTGTGGGATCGCCCATCAATGTAATCTAGTCCAGACTTATGAAAAAATCAAAGTGGCGCCGGACTTAAACTATTCTCAAGACTATGGAACTACTGGTCCTTCATACACCAAATCTATAGAAGCTTATTCTTCCCTTCCAATGCGCTTTGGAAAGTTGGTTGTTTCAGCTCCTGCAGTAGAGTTGGACAACAACTGCTATGACTTGCTCTTGGGAACCAAAATTCTCATTGATTTTGATCAATAATCAGTCTCAAGGTCAATTACCTTCCTTATATTTGGTACGAGTACCTTTAATCTTTACAAGATGTTCCCAATAGCAAAAACAAACTCAAATGACGCGTTTGCTTATTTCTAATACCCCACTTTTATCTCTCATCTTGAGTACCAAATATTGGGATCAAGGACTATACTTCTGACATCGATGAATCCCCCCTTGGGTTGGGACCATCTAGTACTAAAAAAAAAGGACTATACTTCCGCATCCATCAGCTTGTGCCTCTGAGGGAATGCCTTTATATTCTAACTATCTAATTACCATTCCTCCAATAGCTCAAGTTATAATTGATATGGGAGTACAAGTATTTGTACTCACTAATCATGTGTTAGAGAATTTCAGTAACAAAAAGTTCTCTCATTTGGAAACTTTAACCTGCCCTTGTATCCTTTATCCCGATAATGATTGGACTGTTTTTAGCCTTACTGTCTAATCACACTTATTAACCAATGTGATTGAATCACAATAACCCCATCGCTTATGTGCGGCCTACTCCTGTGAGTGAAATTTTATCCATCTCAGGATGTGGTGATTTACATGATTTTGGGTTGGAAGATCCCCCTATCATTGCTAGAATTGACGTCAAATTTGGAGATTACTCACTCCAGAACAACAGTATCTATCTGAAGCTCTGATTGAAGAATATGCGGATATATTTGCCAAAGGTTCTAGAGATTTTGGGTTAACAAGAGAGGTACAGCATCAGGTGAAAACTGGGGGTACTCCCCCTAATGAGCTTGTCCGTATCACAAATCTAAAGTCAAGGAGGCTCAGGTCTCAGTGGAATTGAAACAACTTCTCAATGCAGGGCTACTAACGTCTTTTAAGAGTCCATGGGCTTCTCTTATACTACTCATCTGGAAAAAGGATGGGGTTATAAAGTGGTCATGGACTATCGTCAGCTCAATTCTGTTACCCAAAAGGATTCTTATCCTCTATCTTGCATTGATGAATAATTGAGAGTATTGTCTGGGTCTCAATTATACTTGGCTACGGACCTTGTGAGTGGCTATTGGCAAATTGACCAGGCTCTGGAAGACCGTCAAAAATGCGCCCTAATCTCTAGTGAGAGGTTATTTGACCCACTCATATGCCTCATGGGCTTTGTAATGCCCCTGCTACTTTTCAACGAGCCACAGATGGCTTATTTGGGGATTTGAAACTTTCTTGAGTTTTGGTATACTTAGACGATGTTACTGTTTTCTCTCACAATTTTAACAGCATTTGACTCATTTAAAGGAAGTATTTGGTTGGATGCGTCGCTTTTCATTTAAGCTAAAACCATCCAAGTGTGCTTTTTTCAAGACTGATATGGAATTATTAGGTCATAAAGTTAATTGTAAAGGAATTTTACCCTTATCTAATAAGATACAATCTAAATTGAACATGCCTTTTCCTAAAAGCTTGCCGATGTCAAAGTGTTTTTAGGAAGGTTGGTTATTACCGCCAATTCATCCTCCATTTTGCTGAGATTGTGGAGCCTTTAATTTAATTCATTACAAAAGGAAGTCCCTTTCATAAGGGAAGAATTGCAGCAGCAAGCTTTTGATCTTTTGCGCCAAGCCCTAGTTAGTGCACTATTTTAGCCCATCCTGATTTTTAAAAACCTCTTATCTTATTTACCATTGTCAGTGATATTGCTATTGGGACCAATCTGGCTCAACATGATACCAACCTGGTTGATCACCCCATTACATACTATAGTAAAACCCTTTCTAAGGCAGAACGCAATTATAGTATTACTGAGAGAGAATGACTCACAGTCTTATCTGCCATCAAGCATTTCCGCCCTTACCTCTATGGAAAACATTTCACTATCATCACAGATCACGCTTCCTTGAAGTGGTTGCAACTAATAAAGGATCCAGATGGGCGCTTAGCTATATGGACGTTAAAGCTCCAGAATTATAATTTTACAATTCAACATCGTGCTGTAGATATACACCATAACGCTGATGGACTTTATTGATTTCCTATACTAACATTATTCTCTGCTGAGGAGGATCGCATCTATGACCTTATTGGTAGACCTGAGCTCTGGTATTGTGAATCTAAGGATGTTTTAGCGAAGCTACAATCCTTAACCTAGGATACTCAGGTTAAAGAAGGTTCATTATAAAAGAAAGTTGGATTTAAATGGTTGCCCTTTTTTGGCCTTCTGCGAGGACTGATACTATTCTGGAGGCTCATCAAACTTTAGGGCATGGAGCTGTCGCTATGACCTTACAATGGTTGAAAATCATCGTTACTGGGATAACATGCTGGAATCTGTACACAATGTTTTGGAGACTTGTCTCACTTGTCAACAACAACGTGGTGGAATTACAATGTCCCAACACAAAATTTTGGGATCTTCAGAACCTTTTTCTACTATGAGTATTTATGCGGTGGGCCCCCTCCCTACTGCAACTTATGAACATCGATATATTTTATTTGCTATCAACCATTTTACCAAATGGATTGAGGCTATCTCAGTTTTCATAATCACCGCTAAGACCACTGCATCATTCCTTTTTAAGCAAGTTTTCACCAGGAATGGTAGCCCAAAAGTTCTGTTATTGGATAATGGGACCAACTTTATTTCTCAGGTGGTATCTGAGCTAACTAAATCAATGCATACCTATCTGTCATTTACATCCCCTTAATCAATCTATTAATGATTTGGTCAAACAAACAAATGTTATAATTGTAGCCATTCTTTGAAAGATGGCCTCCAACGATCCTAGTGGATGGAATCTCTATTTGCCCAGTGCAATGTTGCTTATAGGGTTAGCTACCATTGTATAATTGGAATTTCTACTTTAAAGGCTCTTTATGGTCGAGATCCTATTCTAGCCTCAAATGTACAACCTATACTCGAGAAGACTCCCCTGAAAACCAATAATTTAGCTATGAGGAGACTAGCTGATGAAATCATTTAAATATAAGCTTTAGCTTTGAGTTCCCTTACTGCTACTGCCTTAAAAGATAGAACAAGAATTAACGCTAGTAGACCTACACTACCTGAATAACAAGTTAGAGGATCTTGTACTCTTCTACCATCATAGACTGGGAGGAAGGATTTACAAACTACCTTATGGGCTGGTCTGTACCATACTTTTTATCATCAGGGTATTGAATACTCCATTGCAGATATTGATACTGGTACTGTTATCAATGGATTTCACAGCGTGATATCTTTGTAAGTATGTTCCCCCTAGGCAAGGTCTTGAGGGGGCATTGTTGGGGATTCAACTATGATAACCAAAATTACTCAAGATCAAGATTTGATATCTCAGTCTAATGAAAAATTAAAATCCACATTGGAGATATCCAATTCTCAGATAGACCAACGATCAACCCTTTGGAGTTATCAACCTCCTTGGAAAGATGATGCTAAGATATCCAATCAGGCAAAACATCATACAAGAAACTCGGTCTCATCTAATAAAAATCTTATCAGATCTGACCATCACAAGTATGGCATTCATAAGCAGCAATATTGGTCATCTAATTGGAAAGATCTTAACAAAGGTGCAGCCTAAAGATTCTCATGAAGATCTACTAAAGCTACCCCTATAATTATCCCTCATTTCTAACGAATAAAGTACCTCTATTTTTTCTTGGATAGCCTAATTTTGGTCTATTCATACAGGATTCTGTATTTCCGATTGGAATCAATTATAGCAACGGAACTAATAATTTCGTTGCACTTGTGTGTATCTTTCCTAGAGCCACAGAACTAGTAATTTTGTAGCCTTTGTATTGCACCTGCTTATCATAATTACTACAAAATTCCGATACCCCCAGTGGTACGTTCAAACCATCGTTCAAAGAGAAGGACATCCCAGGTGAAGGGAACATCTTCTCTTTAATAATAATATTATGAAATTGCTATGGAATAAGCCATTGACACCAAAAGGCTCAAGCACCTAGATAACTTTATCAGTTTCATGGCTCAAAACATCATGGTACCACAACTAATTCATTGCCATACTTTAAATGTGTAAGTTTCCAGATGGTTTGTGCTTGCTGGTGCTTATGCCGCTGGATCCCACAAAGTTTTAATATAATTTAAATAAACACTACTAAAAAACTTGGGTTTTAAGTGTTTTTATTAGTAGCAAGGGGTAAGATAGGAAAATAATCCTCCTCAATACTCAATCATTCAGTATTTAAAGTATAGGCTTATGACACTCAGCCCAACCTCATCTTTGCCATTCCATCTGGTGCTGAGCGCCTTGCTGCTCCTCGGGCAACAGCCACCATCATACCACACCACCCTACCATAGCCCAACAAATCCCACCCAGCGCTAGTGTGGCTGCAGCACCTGATCATTTCTTTTGGGCTCGGGTCAATAATGGTAGGCATATTTGTTCCCTCTGCTTTGGCCTCGACCATGCAAAAAGAGCGTGCCCTCAGGCCAAGTCCGCTGCTGCGGCTTCTGAGGCTCCTTCTGGAGGTTCAGTATGGGGCGCTTTGCTGCCCCCTCCCACCCTCCAATCTCATTCAGTGGGCCCACATGGAAAATCAGCCCCCTTAAAACCTCCAGCCTCACTCTCCCACCTAAATCTACCCCAGCCAATCAGAGCAATGCTTGGACCACCATTGGCACCCAAGCAGCTGCCCATTCGCCCAATCTCACTCACCCAAATTCGAACGCCACTATTCCAGTGAACCAAAATCCATGGGATCTATTGGCTGAAACTGACGAATCAGGTAATGTCCTCATTAATAAGCATACAGGTCAACCTCTCTGCCAAGGCGATTATGGCTGGGCAGAATTTTTCCTTTCTGACTTTGATGAAACCCCTATCCCTCGCCATTTCGCTCCTCTTCCCAATACAGCCCCCTTCCAAATTGATCACCAGCTCGCCTTAGCTGCGGTGGCCTCTCCTCATTGCCCAAAACTATGCACCGCGGTGGCCCAGTCAGTGGCTCAGCTCCAGCATGGCCTGCCCACCTTTTCTTCCCCCCGACTTCCCTGAATCTCCCTGAAGTGACATCTCAAAACTATTTGATGATGCTGAAGTTGCTGTTATGAATGTCGCAATAATTGCTTCATTCAACCCCTCAGCCAAAATCACCAGCCACAGTATCTCCCTTTTCACCCAACTTCCTGAAGCCCGCAAAGAAGCTGAAGTTCTCCTCGCAGCTTTTGTTGAAACACTTTCCCGTCATTATCTTGATGCAGAAGAGGAAAACTCAGCTATGCTGACCTCAACCCCCACTATGTGGATGCCCCAACGCCCTGGCTCTCTGCTCTGATCTGGTACTGTAACCAACATCCCTTGATCGAGGTGGGTCTTTCTGAAAACCAACCCCCGACCCCTCCTCACCCTCTGCCATGGTGGGTTAGCAGTTTCTGCTTCCCACCTGGTTAGTAGTTTTGTTTTGTCATTTTGAGTGTTGTGTTCAGTACTGTCTGTCCCCTGGTCGGCGTACCTCGAATAAATTGAAGTATTTAAAGTATATGGGGGTTGATGGGAGTTTGAGGATATGTTTGGAATAGCTTATCCTAGTCTGAATTAGGTAATATGGGAATAGCATATGTAACTCAGGATACTCGCTTCAGGTTAGAGGAATAATAGAAGGGGAATTATAATTGGTCAGAACATACACATGAGGTAATTTTTTTATGAACTTCAGCCAATCCTTCGTTCAAGAAATTTCTTTCATCTGGGGGACCCCCACCAAGCCTATAAAAGGAGGTGGTCCCCACGTAGGCACTTTAGAGGACTATGTTGAGGTTGGGGGAGTGCCTTCTGATGGTCTCAAGGTCCATCGCATGGTCAGAGTAATCTGAATGTTTGGTTTTTAGGTTTATTGTTCATGCAGGATTTAAAAATGGTTTAACCTGATTTGCAGGGTTCCACCAGGAATTGAGCAGGGTTTTCTGGTCGATTATTTAGTTAGTTGTATTTAAATTGCATTTAGATTCATCAGAAACTCATAATTGACCAACATTTCCCCATTTTAGCTGAATTCAACCTAAGATATTATTCCTCTACAGCTGAAAGGGCAAATGTCCGACATCACCCCGCTCAAGAATGTTAGGGGAGAATAAGGTCAGAGGAAATGGCCATTTATACAATTGATGATAATACCTGTAGCTAAAGATTTTATATAATACTTGGTTTCACTTTTGTAAGTGATGTTGAAGGGATCCTCCCATATTGATTCAAGCTTACCGCTTCTAGGATTGATGCGGCTATGGTAGTATAATACTATATCAGAAGCTTGGAATCTAGGCAGAGGGTTTTGGAGCTCATTAGCAGTCTGCCCTTCTTTAGTCACCGTTTTGGCTAAATTAGCCATAGCCTCAGATTGGAGTTGAATGATGCACTGAGCTAATTTGTGCATAACATTCTCAGGTTCCTCAACTCTAGAGGAGAATATATCTTTAAGTAAAAAAAGCAGGTATTCCTGGTTCCCTCCCATACAAGACACGGAATTGAGAAATCTTCAAGATACAATTACAACATTATCTGGTAAGCCATAAGGGCACTGGGTAAGAATTGATCCCAGTGAAGTGGATCAGGAGAGGCCATTTTGTGAAGGATGGATACCAAGGTTCCATTGGTTCTCTCCAATGTCCCATTGGTAGATGGATTGTATGGAGCTGAGAAAAGTTGTTGAGCTCCCATAGAGGTGGCCAGGATTTTTACTACTCTGGAGGTAAAGTTTTTTCCATTATCTCAGAGTAGTACTTGAGGACAGCCATGTCAAGAGAAAATATTCTGATGTAAAATGTTGGCTGTGTCCTTGACCATTTGAGCAGGAAGGGCTTCGGCTTCCACCCACTTAGTAAAAAGGTCAATGGCTTCCAGGATAAATTGGTTCCCACTATTAGTCTGAGGGAGGGGACATACTACATCCAGACTGATGGTGTGGAAAGGTTGTTGTTGGGTGGTTAGTTGATGCTGATATCTAGTCTTGAAACCAGAATGCTTCTTACAAGTACGGCAGGCTTCCAAGACATCATCAATAGATTCCATGATTCCATCCCAATAAAATCAATCATTAATCTACTCATAAGTTTTCTTGGCCCCTCCATAACCTAGAGTGGAATGAGCTTCTAGGATAGCAGTTACACATTCTGAGGGCAGAAGGTAAGGCAGCCATTCTGGTCTTCACCTGCTTATACATTTTCCCATTATCCACTTTGGTGTAATTTAAGTGTTCAGCTAACATCTTCTGTACAGGCTCATCCTAATCTTCCCAGTCGTTGGGGGTCATCAAAAGATCACGTAGCCCCTTCGCCTCACTATTATCCAAGTTGAGGACTGGTAGCCGAGTCAACTCATCAACATTCATGTGATGGGTTCCAGTACGATGTTCAATCTTCATGTCATAAGGCTGGAGCTTTAGAGCCCACCGAGATAACTGGCCAGTAGGATCTTTCATGTGCTGTAACCTTTTTAGAGATGAGTGTTCAGTAACCACAGTGAAGGTAGTTCCATATTGGAAAGGGCGGTAGTTCTTTACAGCTAACAGAACAGCAAGGCACTCCTTCTCCGTGACACTGTAGTTACGTTCATCCTTTGAAAGCACGTTACTAAAATAGGATACAGGATAATTTACACTTGTTTTCATACAATTGGGCTAAGATAGGCCTAATGGCATAGTCTGAAGTGTCAGTGATTAAGATGAAGGGTTTATATAATCTGGATGCTGTAGGATAGGAAAATGTTGCAGAAGTTGCTTCAGCGTCTCAAAAGCAGCCTTCTAGTCTACATCCCACTGAAAAGGATTGTTTTTAGTTAATAGGCGGACAAGAGGCTCACAGAGTTGAACGAACTTAGGGATGAATTGATGGTAATATCACATCATCCCCTAGAAATAATTGAAAATCCTTAGAATTTTAGGGGGCGGCATTTTTGAGATGGCTTCAACTTTATCTTGGATTGATTAAGTTCCTTTTTGAGAAATGGAATGGCCGAGAAAATCCAGTTTCTTTTGAAAGAAATTACACTTGGGGGGGACACCGCCGTCCTCATTAACAAAGAAAACCCCCAACTATACCTCCTTATGCCCCATGTCGCTGATGCTCCCACCCCAATGCTGTCCGCAAATGGTCCGCCAGCTAAAGCGGGCGCCAGAAAAAAATTCCCAAAGCCTCCTCGCCATCTGATGTGGCTTCCTAGGCTGATAACCTAAGGGCTATATTAGGAAGTTTTTAATCTATGATAATCCCTTTGTTTGGCCCATTTGCGAATAAAAATGCGTGGCGGCTCCCCCTTTTGGGTTGGGCACCACTAGTACTAAAAAAGTAAGTACACTTGGAGGGCTTTAACTTGATATTATACTTATGTAGTCATTGAAACACCTCCTTTAGGTGATTAAGATGCTCGTTAAAAGTTTTCTATATACTGTGATGTCATCAGGGTAGATGAGACGCAACTTAATTCCAAGTCCTGCATGATATGACCCTTTGAACGTTGGAAAGTTGCAGGTGCGTTTCACAACACTTGAGCTAATTAATTGATTGGAAGAGACCCTCACTATAAATGAGAGAACATTTCTCCTGGTCCTCAGGGGAGAGATCCATCTGAATTAGCTGCTAGCTAAGTCAATGGCAGAAAAGAAATTAGAGCCAGAGATTTGGGCCAAGGCGTCGTCAATGTTAGGGAGAGGATGCTATCCTTTTTTCTGGGGTCATTTAGCTCGCTGTAGTCCATGACTATCTGATGACCTCCATTATTCTTTTTTATTAGCAAGAGAGGAGAAGATCAAGGGCTTTGGGAAGGAACTTGCAACCCCAAGTCTAGTAACTGCTGAAGCTATCTCCTCATTTGCTGTTCTTCCACCTTTGATTTGTAATAAGGTTTTGACTGAATGGGATGGGAATCACCCACATCAATGGATTGGCACCAGCCCTTCATGTGGCCATAGTCATTATCTGATTTGGAGAGTATATCACTATAGTCATCGAGGAGAATGTAAACTTTCTCCAGCTCATTTCGGGTCAGCTCACCGAGATATGGAGGTTGGGTAAGGTACATACTAGGTTATCCGTTGGTAGCCCATATCCATCATAGAGCCAATGAAGTGAATTTGTTCAATGTCCTCAACAAGGACTAACATGCCTCTGCCATTCTCCTGGTGTTTTTTTAATATTATGTTCTTTGAGTTGAGATTCTTCAATAGCAAAGTGATGGCCTCTTGTAAGACGTGTCAATAATGCCAGGCAATACCTGAGGCTTCAAGGGACTAAAGCCCTCAATACTAATGAGGTGCAACAAACATTGGCGTGAAATTTGAAACATGACTTTTGTGTCAACCACGCGTTGTTCACCAGGGTTAATAATGACCTCATCTGCAGCATAAAAAGGGATACCTTCCTTAACATCCACTGAATCAGGAGATTCTTTGTGTTGCGCCCAGAAGTGGTATAAGATAAAGTTATAGCTGAAAGGGGGTATTCAACCTGGCAAAAGTATTTATGCTTTCTGGATGCTTTATTGGATAAGACTAACCTGACTTCATAGTTGAGTACGAGAGGTAACGCTGCTTCAGGTTGATTATTCCCTCAAAAAAATCATGAATTGAGTGCCGATGAGCATATCATACACATTGTTATGTAAGGCCCAGCATGGGCTGATAAAAATAAGCTTCCCAACTCGAAAGGGAAGGGAAGAATATGCCCAAATAGCAAGGGTACTGTTGGGGCCAGCAGTTCCAATTTATTGCGTGTAAACCAAGTCAAGCGCTAGCTTTATCTCTTTGATAAGCTTATTGGAGATCACGTTGACTGGGGAGCCAGTGTCCAGGATAGCCAATATCGGACCTTTTGAATGACCATTTTAACGTTTGTGAGCGTTCCTCCAAAGTTAGGTGACAAAGCAAAGACCTCCTTGAGCCGTAAGGTGGAGGTTAGCTTTTTAGAAGTCTCAGGATATTTATCATGATGGATTTTATGGGATGCACCAGCTGAAGAGGGCGCATCAAGCCAGTTAAGAATTGGTCACCATCGCTGGCAGTGTCAATAACTCTTGGACGCCCTTGTATCTGGCTGAGGTACGTTTCCTCAGGTATGATGGTCTCATCAACTCCTCCAGCTTTCAAATGATCAGGCACTTTTACGACGCCTGGGCTCCTATGATGTAGTAACCAACGTCATCGCAACCACCCTCAGATTCCTCCTCAAGGGTATAATCAACAATGGGAAAGGCCGTGATGGAGATAGGGGAGATGACCACAGAAGATTGGGTAGCCTTAGGGGCCACATTTACTAGCTTTTTTAAAAGGGAAGGCACAGAGTCTTAGGTGCACTTGTGCGAAAGTAGTGTACTAGCTATGTTACAGGGTAAGAATCATAAGGAGCGATATTCCTATTGAGTAACACTGAGGAAACAGGTTTCACTGGGGGGATAAGTAAAGATATGTTCACCCTCAACTGATCTACAAGCGAAAACTCCTCAGTTGTTAGAACTGAAAATCCCACCGCAGTTTCCCTTTTTTCTTGCGCAGCAATGGAAATCAGCGACGTCTAACAGAGCCTCCTTTATAGCACAGATGTTTTTGAAGTAGCGCTTTACTAAAATAGTATGCCGGGGTAGAGAGTGTTGAGAAGCCAACCCAGTTAACATGGCAGCGAAAGCATCATCCAGGGTTAACGTGTTAGACGTTGATAACCTTTGTGCAGCGAGGTGAAATTGCTTAGCAAAAGTAGCAGGTGTTTCATCTTTATACATGCTTAGGCTCATAAAGGCCTGTTTATCCCTGTTGAGACTCTACTGTGAACTAAATTCAGCTAAGAGAACCTCTTTCACCTATGCCCAGGTATGCAGAATGTCCAGGTATGGGACTATCATTTTCTGTGCTAAACGGCTCAAGCAAGGGCGGATGTAATTGATTTTCTCTTTGTCCAATTAGCCTTGTATTGCTAATTCATAGACTTATAAGGATGAAACTATGCTCCCTTCACCAGGGGTAAACTTGTCCCTAAGGGGGAGTTTGTAAAAGCGCTGCTCAAGCTCCTTTGATGGGAAAAAAGCTTGCGAGTTGCTTTTCAAGAGCAACTAGATTTGGTGTACAGTGATTCCCTATAGTGAGCACCATTTTGTAGGAATCCAGCTTATTTGTGCTCACTGGTGCTTATGCCATTGGATCCCACAAAGTTTTAATAAAATTTTAATTAATTTGCACTACTAAAAAACTTAAGTTTTAAGTGTTTTTATTAGTAGCAAAGGGTAAGATAGGAAAATTTCCCCCTCAATATTCAATCATTCAGTATTTAAAGTATTTGGGGGGTTGAGGGGAGTTTGAGGATATGTTTGGAATAACATAGCCTAGTCAGAATTAGGTAATATGGGGAATAGAATATTGTAACTCAGGTCTCTTGCTTCAGATTAGCGGAATGATAGAAGGAGAAATATAATTGGCCAAAACGTACCCATGAGGTAAAGTTTTTAAGAACTTTAGACAATCCCCATTCAAGAAATTTCTTTCATCTTGGGGGACGCCCACCAAGCCTATAAAAGCGCGGTCCCCTCGTAGGCGCTTTACAGGACTATGTTGTGGTTGGGGGATACTTTCTGATGGTCTCAAGGTCAATCGCATGGTCAGAGTAATCTGACTGTTTGGGTTTAGGTTTATTGCTCATACAGGATTTGAAATGGTTTTACCCTGATTTGTGGGGCTCCACCAGGAATTGAACAGGTTCTTTTGGTCGATTATTTAGTTAGTTGTATTTAAATTGCATACAGATTCATCAGAAACTCATAAATAACCGTCATTTCCCCATTTTGGCTGAATTCAACCTAAATTTTCTTCCTCTGAAGCTGAGAGGGCAAATGTCAAAAGAATGAAATTAAGATTGCTTTGCTTTGGGAATTAATAGAACGACCTAAATTTAGCTAACCAAAATCTAATCTTCATGAAAATAGCCTTGATTGAGGAGAGAGCATCAATAAGCTCAACCACCATTTTTACCATCAAGATCATACGTTGGTTGCAGACAATCATCTTACATTTGATAATGCTATCACTGCCTCGTTTTTGGCATTTACAGATATGCTAATATCTTAATCTATCTTAAAGCGGTAAACTATGACATAACGTCTTTTCTCCAAAAAGGAAGCTATCTTGTAGATTCCTTCCAACATACTCAAGCCAACTGGGCCCTCTCTTTTCAATAATAAGCCTTGGCCCTTATGTCAGTGGTAACACCTCCCACTTTGCCTACCCCCAAAGTATTCTGCACTTTATGCAAGTGAAACAACCATACTGTAAACTTGTTACATCCTTTAACGTAAGTTGAAAAAGACCAGTCAGTATAGGGCAGGTGGCTTCTTATGCTGACAACAATCAAGTGCCTTAAAACTCTAGTTAGAGCGCTAGGTCTATCCCAGCACCTCAGGAGGTTTTGTGTTAGCAGCACCTGTATTATCGACGTACCCCTTTCTATTCAAAGAAATAAAGATCTTCAGCAGTTTTATTTTTATATTGGTCACTTACCCAAACAAATTTTAGAGGTCATTTCCTCTATGGAAACTCAAGCATTAGCCATACAACCTTCAAGTGCATTGAGCAGCCCCATGCTTGCATGCGGCAAAATCCTACATTTTCTTCACTACAAATCCTCTTATTAAGTTTACTAGCCATTAATTCTCAGTTTGGCTATTCAGTGGTTTGAGTAGAGGTAGTCGTTCATATGGTTAAATTCTTGACAATAATTAATACTGGCTCACCGGTTAACTTAATATCTTCTTAACTTATCCAGAAAATAAAAATGGCTCCATACTTGATTTATGACGCTGAATATGGGACGGAAGGTAATCAGATGACTAAGGAAATTGGGGCGTATACTTCCTTACCTCCCCAATTAAGAAAATTTTTGGTACTGCCCCGCTATCATGTTATAAATTGTAATCACAAGATGCTTATTGGAGTTCATTTGACGCGGGAGTTTAACTGCATTATCAACCATAAAGAAAAATACCTGTAAATAACAGGGTGTTAGATTCCATTAATAATTGAACTCCTGGTTAGATAAAAGACCCTGAAAAAGGATCATGCCTCTTCAAATATGCTTCCTCCATTTGTAAAGTCAATTTTCAAGTCTTAGGAGGAGAAACTAAGTTACCCCATAGGATGTGGACGCTAAAAATTGGATCCTCTATAAGCCCCCATCCTTTTAAGATATAGTATGACACATATATTATCATGGATACAGGAGTCAAAATCCACATCCCACAAAATCAAGTATTGGAGCTAAGTGGACACCCAAACACAATTAATCAAGAAAGCGTTGACCTGCCCTTGGATTTTGGATCCTGTCTACGGGAAATCTATCTCTAACTTATTAGGAAACCTAATGAATCAAACCCTCCAAGTCCCTTGTAAACAACTATTGCTTATGAGCTACTATGTCCCATATTAAATATCATTGATGAGTGTTGTGTTGCTCCTTACAAGATCAAGGGGCTTTATCCCCACCTAACATAGCTTTAGTTTAAAGTAGAATTGGGGACAATGTCACCCCTAACAAATACCAGAACATCAAAGACCCCCTTGAGAAGTATTATGATATTTTTTCCTTGGGACCAAGTGACTACAGAAAGTTGTCAGGGGTAATTCACCAAATTGTGAATTCAGCTCACCCTCTACTAAAATCTCAGCTATACTGAAAATCTAAAGTCAAGAAAGCTCAAGTGGCCCTAGAGTTATGACAACTTCTAAAGCAGGGTCATTTGTGCCCTTAAAAGCCCGCGGGATTTTCCAGTACTATTAATTTGGAAAAAGGATGACGTTATTGGGATTATGGGCGCATTGCCACAGATCTATTGATAATTATTGACCAGTTGACCTAAAGCCCAATGGTGTAGGAAAATACCTTTTTGCTTCTTTTGGGAAAGAAGTTTATAACAGATACTATGACTTGTGTGGCAATTCCAAAATATAAATAATCAGATTTTTAAAGTTCTAGAAAAGAAAACCCTAGAGTATATTAGTTTAGTTTGCACAATATAAGGGAAATCTGACTGGAGTCTTGACCAATATTCGTGCATACTAAGCCAAGATCTACATCACATTTCTTAAAAGGGATTCACTTGCTGCATAGTTCTGTATTGGACCTCAATATAAGGTGGTTTTGGCGATTAAGAGATGACCGCATTTATCTCTTTCTGCTAAGCATCACTTTTTGAAAATCAATTCATCCTTGAAATATAGCTCCACTAAAGAGATTTATGAAAACTATTAGCAAATATGGCGGAACCCCGCAAAAGAACCCGCGGGCTCAGCCAAATGAGCCATCAAACCCCCAAACGAAGCAACCCCAGTTACCCACCTCAGGGTCAACCAGAATCACCCGCTCTCAAGCAGCAGCCGTGAAAGCATGCACCACCCCCCAACCTGGAGCTACTTCAACTAGCACGAAGTTCACCTGATCGCACTTCTGCAACCTGCACGCCCAACAGCTCTGCGTGCGCTACCTCCCACCAACCCGCTGGGCCCCCTCCAACCAAGGAGGCCATCACCCACGCTGTTTTAATGGCGTCTGCTTAGTTGAATGCAACTCAGCCCACCAGGCATTCACCTCCACCATTGTGTCAGCTAATTCAGCCCCATATATTATTGCTGACGCCGTGTTTCTGGCTTCCCCCATGAGGGGCGATATCCAGCTACCTGGCCCCCAAATCCTCGGATGTAAGGTTGGATTAGACGCACATTCTGGTTCACTAAGCACCAAATTTGGGACAATCTACTCTTCCCAATGGGGATTCAAATGGTTCGGATTTTGGAACTTCACACCAGTTCCAATCTCACCTGTCCCATTTAAACCCAGTAATTGGCACTTCTCAAGTCGGCACTTTATCTCCATATGCTGAAAATGGCCAATTCACCAATCAGCCAGTGAGTTTTGCCCACGAAATCACAGCAAATACTCAGGCTGAAAAATACCCAAATATACTGGGATGGTGATGAAACATCACCCTAGTCCCAATTGGCTGGAGTTAATTCCAATCTGGATGGGCCTTCCCAATTTAGTGAGGCCCAACAATCCGCCCCTCAATTCAATATGCTGCCAGCAACTGCTCAGGTATTCCAGCAACAGGGGAACTCCGCAAACTTCTCCAAACCACCAGCTCAGATTCAACCCACGATTGCAGCCCAAAGCAAACACAAACGTACCAAAGGAGCCACTGGGGCATGGCAAAAACCTCTGGCACCAACTCTACCCAAAGCTGATCCCCGTGAAATGGCGTTTATTGCTGATGTTAAGAAGAAATGGGCCGAAACTAGAGCGCAAAAAGCTCTACCTCGCTCAACCCTCTCCCACGTGATTCACCTTTATTATGGGCATAACCCTGTTGAATTCTATATGGAAGATTACTTATCATACTTTACAGCAATCGTCGAGACATTCCCAATTAACACCACCATTCATGAATCAGTGGAGGGCCACTACATCGATGTGGGCTTCACTGAAGCTGCCCTTGCTGACCATGCTGCCACCCTCCAGGTCATTATTCCGCGTGGATCTCTTCACATCTCCCGCACACGCTCTCACCTGGATAAAATTTCATTGGTTACTTTTTCCAACCTACCAACGACTGTTGATCCTGAGTCTCTTAAACTGGTGCTCCATCGTGGTTTAATGGAGTTTGTGTCTGTTCTTTCAGTGGACTTTAGCGTCCCCTCTTACTTTGCTCCCACCCAAAAAGCTTGCACTGCTAGGGCGTCGTTCATCCCCTCCCCCACTGTATCCTGCAAAATTGAGGTTATTCCTTGTGTAGCGATAGTTGGGGAATGCCCTGAGACCTTTTTTGTCGACCCTGATCAGGCGCGCCCCCGGTGTTCATGGTGTAACGCCCTTGGACACTTGTAAAGTGGCTGCACAGCTTGAAAACAAGCCCTCTTAGCCACCACCCAGGGGCCTAAACCAGGCGAAAAACGAGCCCACGTGGCCGCAGCAGCAATTCCACAACCCACACAATGGGTTCCCGTTCAAGACCTGTCCCCTGATGCCTTACGCCTAGCAGTTGAAACAGCTAACCCCACTATTGGTATGGGATACCTTCGCGCTCATGCCCTCCTTCCAGTGGGCACCCCCTCCAATCTCCCAGAGTCAACTCCCTCTCTCACCAAGCGCAAGGCATCTCTCACAGTGCGCCCCTCGTCAGCCACCCCCACTCAAGCGCCACGGCACCCCCACCAACCTCCACCAGCAATTTATCGCAGAAACCCTCAGCTCCCAATGGAGCTATGCCCACCAGCATGGACTGGCAACCCACAGCCTGCGGTAGAAGTGCCACCTCAAAGAGTCCTACCCCAACCCCACAGTCCATTTCGCGCAGCTCTTTTGCAGTGTTGGAGGAAGTGAATATGGACTCAGACTCATCAAATGGCGACACCGCGGAGGTCGCCGTTGAGCACCCTCAGGTCCTTCCCCTGCAACGGAGCAGGGGCAGCATCCTAGGCTGGCTTACTGGGTCCTCCGCCCCCCCCACCCTCTCCTTCCCCTCAGTACCCTTGACGCTCCTCACGGATTGCAGCTAATAGTCAAGCTAAAGGACTCAAAACTAGCCGCCTCACAGCAGTAGTTTTAAACGCTGGCAACCCCCCAGGACATGGAGGGGAACAGCTATGAGTCCCCACGGCAGCACCCTGGCCCTGCAATCCATTTAATGCGAATGGGTTGCGTGACTTTAAGCGGAGAGCACGCCAACTCCGCAACTTCAGGTATGCACAAATTGACATCGCTGCTGTCCAGGAGCCCCATATCCTCCCCCACGAACAATATGCATGGAATGAACAGTTTGGAGGCAACTCCTTCTGGAAAAACCATGCCGCCCTTATTGTTTTGAATCCCCAGGTTAAAACCCATTCTTTTTCACAATATCTAGGTGGCCGCCTCATACTGGCCAAACTCACCACTCCTGACTTCTCTTTCTTCGCTGCAAGCATCTACCTGCCTAATTCAGGTCAGGAGAAAAACCAGCTCTTGGAATAGCTCGTCCAACTCAATCTCCCACGGAATACAGTCCTCATGGGAGATTTCAACACAACCATAAGTCGCGTCCGTGACTCTTACCCCCCTGCAGCAAAGGAACGCCCTGGATCAAGTCGCCTCCAGGATTTCCTTCGCCTGAGTGGCTTTATGGATGCGCTTCCACCCTCCGCGTCTGGCCTAGGTTGTATGACTAGGATCCAGTATGATGGAGGAGCTTTCCATTCAGCGTCACGCATAGATATGGCACTGATTGGCCCCCTGCTAATTGGCCACGTCTCCTCTCCCATCTTTCGTGACAACCATCTGAGTAATCACAGGTCACTCACCATTGTCCTCACCACCACGCTTAGACTGTCGCGTAGGTTCTGGCCTAAGGTTGCCCCAGCTCTTCTCAACAACCCCTTCACTAAGGAGAAGCTGTCTATGACCATCCGGGAGACTCTCACCTCCCCCCACCCCACCTGCTTGACCACAAGGCTAGATGGGCGGTGACCAAGGAGGGCATCACCCGCGTTTCTTACAACTGAGCCAAAGCCCAGATGACCGCAGTTCGCGCCAGAGTCAAAAGGTCGGAAGCCAGAATCAGACATCTGGAGCGAAATGCCAGCCTTCGCCCTCTCCCAGTTGGTTGGAAGACTGGGAAGCGGCGCAGGAAGCACTCCTCTTGGGGCTCACACTGCAGGAAGAACGGGCAGCAAACTTTACAACATCTCGTTACTATGCTCAATGGGAACGCCCCACCCGCTTCTTCTTTCAGAAACAGAAATCCCGGTCAACAGTGCAGGATATTACTGCACTGAAGATTGGCACTACAACCACTTCGGATAAGGAGGAAATCACGCAGGAACTACACCGCTTCTACTCCAGCCTCTTCCATGCCACCCGGGTGGACCCGTCAGACATCCAAGTCTTCCTGTGGAGGGCTCCAGAGCCACCCATTGACCCACGGGCTGATGAGGCTCTACTGGCGCCTATTTCCATCCAGGAGGTGATGGAAACCCTTCTGAAATCCCCACGGCTTAAAGCCCCAGGCCCAGACGGAATACCCTTCGAGGTGTACCTTCTGGAACCTGCGGTGATAGCCAGAACCCTCCGCGACCTCTTCGCTGCACTCTTGGTGAATGGCGAGGTCCTCCCCAACTCCAGAGGCTCAATCACGACTCTCATTCACAAGAAGTCAGACCGTGAGAACCTGACGAACTGGCGTCCCATAGCGTTGATCAACACAGACCACAAGCTCTTCACGAAGCTTCTGGCCAATCGCATCGCCAAATGGGTGTCACCTCGCCTCTCCCCATCCCAGCACGGTTTTATTTCGGGGAGGTCGTTATGGGACAACTATAATGACCTTCACGTGACTTTAACTGCTAACTATGGTAAGGTAAATGGCTTTGTGGCTCTCCTGGATATGGAGAAAACATATGATCGGGTGGCCTGGAAGTATATTGATGCTTCCCTGGCCCGCTTCAATCTCCCCCCCACAGCTAGGCGCTGGATATCAGCGCTCTATGACCAGCTCCACACCAGAGTCCTGGCGCCAATAGGTATTACAATGGCAGTACCATTTGGACAAGATCTCTGGAAAGGGGACCCACTGATCCCTATCCTTTTTAACATCACCCTCGACCCCCTCTTGGCTTTTTTACAGGACAAGCTAACAGTGATTCTGGTCCCAGGTAAAGCCCCCACCCGCACCATGGCATTTGCAGATGATACCGCCATTGTATTTGGCTGCCCTGGGGATGTTGCCCTCGCTGCTGTGACCATTTAGAGGTACACCAAGGCGTTTAACGCCATTGTCAACACCTCCAAGGCAACAGTTGTACAGGTCGGCTCCCCCACCTTCCCCCCACCATTTGGTATTGAACCTGTGCGCGGTACCTTCCGTCACCTTGGCGTTCTCACCAACCAACAAGGAGTTGCACAAAAAGACAAATGAGGACTTGCTCCTTTCAGCAGTTAGTTCCAGGATTGCCAGCTGAAACTGGTGGCACATCACCCCAAGGGTCGAGCTCTGATGGCCAATGTGTTCCTCCTCTCCAAAGTCTGGTTCCTAGCGCACGTCTGCCCATTCACAGATGCCTTTTATACGCAGCTCAATGTACTCCTCCGCTGTTGGATCTGGGGCTCAAACCATCCACCAATGGCCCTCTCAACCAATGCCTGACCCTGCAATGAAGGGGGCCTAGGGCTTCTGGACACGTGATCCCATGCCACCATAATCTTCCTGAAGTTCCTATGGCCGATTGTCTGCTGGGACGCGACCCCCATGCCCCAATGGGCGCCCGCCCTCCGCCAGTCAGTGTCAGCAGCTCTGGGTCTTCCTAGAGCATCTCTAACCTCATTAGGGGAGTGGCACACAAACCACCCAGGCCATCTCCTGAAACCATCCTCATCCCCCTACTGGAACCAGGCTCTCCTTGCCCTGAAACGAGTAGGCGCGCGGATCAACCATGCCTTCCCATACAGAAGGGATGGCCCTGGCCTCAGCCCCCCGTTGCCATGAAATTGTGCACAATGGACAAGTTGTCACAACTCGCCTCAACCCCCAAGATCGTCCTCCCATCTGCCCAAGACTCCTTGAGCTCCTCCCTCCCCCCGTAAGATTCAACCTTAAGGAATTGTGTAAGGACGTCTATCACCCCATCCTGTCAGCAAAGGTGTCCAACACCTTATGGAGGGTGCTCCACTGTTCATACAGGACAGGGGACTGGACTGGCCCCACCTTCCAGCACCGAAGCTGCCCCCACTGTGCGGAGCCTATTGACTCCCACCTCCATCATTTTTTTACCTGTCCAGGTATCGCCGCATTTTGGCCAAAGGCCCGCGCGCTCCTCCATGCTCAGCCCTGGTATGGACACCCTGTGCAAGACCTCATATTCGAGCAGACGTTGCCTGGTTGCCACCAACTCCTCTGTGTCCTCGCCTATGCCATAACCATCTGGACCATCCATAACTCCTTCCTTCGTGCTGCCTTTGACCAGCAGGTGTGGACCCTTCCACACATAATCACCCACTTTCAGGTACACTTTGAGATGCCCTGAAGGTCTGCACTATGTCACCAACCCTCCCCCGCTCAGTTGTCACTGCAGCACAGCTCTGGCGCGCAAACCCCCCTCCCTTTCTCAATGCCTCCTCCCTCCCCTTCCCTCGCCTCAGGCTCTTAGGAGCCCAGGCGTAATTTAATAAACATCGATGAATCCCCCCTCAGGTTGGGACCATCTAGTACTAAAAAAAGAGATGACCGCATTTAGTTGAGAATTGTCCTCAATGTGGCAAGGTGGTGATATTCGTTGGGATTATCCCCAATATTTTGGACAGTCCAGGTTTGATTCCTTCATCTAGCTCATCTGAATCTTAGATTTGTCAGGAATCCTGACACCAACCCCGCTAAATCTTAGCGTAGGGGTGGGAATGGCCAGAGGAATTGATTGTGTACACGATTTGCCATGGTACCATGAGCGACCTTCACAATTGAGTGTTTGTTGCCCTGCCTATAAATGACTTTGTTGGGCCCCAATCAGTTTGTGACCTATTTTTTTCATGAGCTCCAGGTTGATGATGGTAAAAATTAACTAGATCACAAGGTTGGAAGGTGTGAAGGGGATCATGCTTATCATTAAAGAGATTAGTTTCTTTATTTGTGGTATCAGATAAGTTCTTAGACGCCAGAGCCTGGAGTCAGATAATTTCATCGGCGATGCTTCACATAGTAACTTTAGGGCCTTGCAAGAAGCCTGATCTAACTTGGCCTACACTCTAGAGGGCAACTAGGGATTTCTTTAAGACAATACCTGGAAGTGCTACATCTTAATTATTGGCGGTAGCTTGTTCTAAAGGCCAAAATTTCACTAGGCAATTTTTGGACCAATGAAGGGGGTCAGTAGTAGATATTTTCTGGAGAGTGCAGTTAAAGTACCATTGACTCTCGCTATCATTTCATTGGTCGCAGAATGGTAGGGAGTGTAAAGTACCTTGTTGGATCCCATAATATTTGGCCAATTCATTTACCAGTGACAATCAGATTTTTGCCCATTATTGGAGAGTATTATGCTAGGGAACTCATGCTGGGTGAAAATATGATCATATAAGAAGGTGGCGGTAGCCTTTACCAAAGCAGAGGGTAGCAATACAGCTTCGATCCACTTATTTAAATGACCCACAGCTAGAAGTAGAAACCAGTGACCATTAGAGGCTTGAGGGAGGGGTCCCACAACATAAATGCTAATAGTATAGAAGGGTGCACAGGGAGGAACCACTGGATGTTGATTGATGATTTGATCCACTTGGCTTTTATATACTATACAGGACTCAAAGACGTCATGTATTGAGATAAAAATTCCTTCTCAGTAGCATTGAGTCTTGATCCACCATTATATGTTTTCCAAATTGTCCCGTGACCAACTTGCAGATGTCCCTCTAAAATAATGTCAGTTCTCACTGATAGACATTTGTAGGGCAACCATTTTTGAGCGACAAGTTTGTATAGTTTGCTGTCTTTAAATTGGAGATTTTTCATTCTTGTTGCTAGTTCTTTTTGAAGGGTCGTGGATTTATCTTTCCTGGATGTGGTTGAGTTTTGAGGTTGTAGAAGCAATCCTCTTCAGAGTCCATTATAGTTAATATGAGATGCCTAGATAGGCAATCTGCATTTTGGTGTATCAGCCCTGATCGTTGAATAAAAAAAATTTATGCTTTAAGTTTTGACACCCAGCGGGCTAACCTCCCATCAGGGTCCTTCATTTGCTGTAGCCATCGTAAGGAAGCATGATTAGTGATAATGGTGAATTGTTTCCCATATAAATAAGGTTGGAAATGCTTAATAGCCAGTAGTGCCAATCATTTGCTCTCCGTAATTCTATAGTTGTGTTTGGCTCTGTTTAAATTTTGCTATAGTAGGTTGAGGAATGGTCCACTAAGTTTTCGTCACGCTGAGATAGTATGGCTCCAATGACTATATTTCTAGCATTGGTGAATAAGAGAAAGCGTTTATCAAAATTAGTAAGGATAAGGACTGAAAAATGATAGAGATGCATAGCAGGCCTAAGGCTTAAAAACTGCTCTTCAATCACTGGAGGGAATCCCTTTCTTAAGTTAAATATACTAGAGGCTCAGAGATATTAGCAAATGGGGAAATAACTGGTGATAATATCCCACCATCCTCAAAAACCTTGTAAGTTTATAGGGATTTAGGGGGACAAATAGAGATGGCCTGGACCTTGTCATCCATCAGGGATATTCAGGCTTTCCCTACCTTATGGCCTAAAAACCATTTCATTCTAAAATAAGTAGAATTTGCTAGCTTTAGTTTTAGTGAAGCTTGCCATAACTGCTAAACAACTTGCCGAAGATAATCTATGTTCTTGAAAAAAGGTCTTGAAAAATCGTAATATTGCCAAGATAATCAACGTACAAGAATGTTAAAAATCCTCTAGAAGTCCGTCCATAGCGCGTTGGAAGGTATTGAGGCATTATATAAACCCTGCAATATTTAAGTGGTTTTGAACAAACCTTCACTTGTGATGAGGGCGCATTTTCCCCAATCTTCCAGTGATAAATTTACTTGCCAGTACCCACTGGCGAGATCAATAGCTGAAAATAGTGGAAACCTGACACCAAGCGTAAGGAGTCATCTATATGCAGCAATAGATAGCTGTCTTTTCTTGTGCTTGAACTAAGTGGCAATAATCCATGACAATCCAGTAATTACCATCCTTTTTCTAATTTTAAAAAAAGCATGGAAGCCCATGGGCTTTTAGAAGGCATGAGTAACCCAGTTTTCAACGGTTGCTGCAACTCTAGGGCCACTTGAGCTTCCTTTACTTTAGATTTTCTGTATGGCTGAGATTTGAAAAAAGGTTGAGCCTAAGTCTCAATTTGGTGAATTACCCCAGACATTCTTTAGAAATCACTTGGTCCTAAGGAAAAATATCATAATACTCCTTGAAGAGGTCTTTGACGTTCTGGTATTTGTTAGGGGTGAAATTGTCCCAAATTCTACTTTAACTAGAGCTATGGTAGGTGGGGGAGAAAACCCCAAGTCTTTTAAAAAGCTAAAAACTTACATCGATGATATTTTCAATGGATCATAGTTTTATGTAAGCGAAAGGGGCATAATAAGGGTTTTGAAAGGTTTGATCCGTTAGATTCACTAATCAGATAGAGTTAGTTTTCCCATAAGCAGGATTTAAAATCTCTGGACAGATCAAAACTCTTTGATTGAAGGGTTTGGGTGGAAACTTAGCTCCAAAACTATGTTAGGAGGAATGTGAGTCATGATCCCCATATCCACAATCACTTGTGAGCCAGATGGTATTGTAATAGGATGAGGGCATACAGAGGGATCCCGTTTTTGGCGTCCACAGCCCTTAGGGGGTAACTTAGTTTTTCTTAAGTCTTGATATTCAACTTTACAAATTGATGATGGGCATACAAGGAGTCAAATTCATTTTTGGGCTCCTTTAAATTTAGACGTGGATTTCAAGTATCAACGAAATCTGATAGTCTAGTAGGGTCAGGCATTTTTCTTGTGGTGGATGATGCAGTTAAACTCCTGCATCATTAGAGCCCAATAAGCAGCTCGTAATTATCTTTTTCTAAGTCAATAGCGGGGGCAGTAATTAGTAGTTTTTGAAACAAAGAGATAAGGAAGAATATGAACCAGTTTTCCCAGTTGTCCAACTACCTGCCATACCAACTTTGGCATTGTGAATCAAAACTGGAGCCATTTCTATATTCTGGATAAGTTGCGAGGATATGAAGCTAATTGGTAAGCCAATATCAATTATTGTCAAAACTTTAACTTTATGAACGACTACCTCTACTCAAACCACTGAAAGAACGGAACTAAGAATTAATGGCTAGTAAACTTTTGTGGGGGAGCTGTAGTAAGGCCAGCGGTGGAGTTTGCTGCGGCCAAGCTTGGGGCTTCTCAATGCTTATAAAGGTTTTGTCAGCCAGCGCTTGGCTTTTCATACAGGAACTGACCTCTAAGATTCAATTGGATAACTGACCAACATAAAAATAGGGAAGATGAAGATCTTTATTTAAAGTAAAAAAAGGGTTACATCAACTTCTGCAGGCACCACTAACACAAAGTATCCCGAGGTGCTGGGTTTAGTATTAGAGCTAATACAAGAGTCCTGAGGCAATTAATTGTCATCAGAATAGGGAGCCTCTTGCCTTATAATGACTGATCTTTTGCTGACCTATGTAGAAAGATATGACAAATGTTCTCAGTATGGTTGTTTCTCTTGCAAAAAATGCAGTATAATTTGGGGGTAAGAGACTTAGGGGTGTAACCACTAGAACATGGGCCTGAGTCTTATTGATACTAAAATGAGGGGTTTAATGGGTTTGAGTATATCAGCAGGAATTTCCAAAATGGCTTCTTGGATATGGTGGAGAGTCGTCCAGTTATAATTCACTGCTTTAAGATAAAGTAGAATGTTAGGCATTTTTTAAACGCCAAAAATGAAGCAGTGACAGCATCTTATAAAGTAAAATGTTATTAGCAGCCAACGTTTGAGCCACAAGGTAAGAGTGGTGAGTAAGCTCATTGAAGGTTTCTCTCCGATTAAGGCTTATGCACATAAAAGATTGCTTTTGGTTGGATAATTGATTTTAAGCCCTTATTTCCAAAGCAAAGCAGCCTTGGCATCATCCCAAGTCTGGTAATGCATTACATGGGGGACCATAATGTCTTGAGCTACACAACTAAGATAGTTGGCTAAGTGTCTAAGCTTTTGGATGTTGGTAGCTTCCTCCATGGCACTTTAATAGAAAAATAGGAAGCTGAACATACTCCCTTCACTTGAGTCGTAGCTCTCTTTGAATAACGTTTTGAACGTGCCAGTGGGGGGTTAATGGTCAAATGATGTGGAATGACACCTAGGGGGACATTTTCACCAAAAGAGAAACTGATGTGCTAGAATATTCATAAGGGTGGAGCGCATCCGCTTTATTTTTAAGGCGTTGATATCTTAAATTATTGAATCCACCAATCATAGGTGGCATAAAGGGCTTATTTTGAGGTGATGAGAGAGGTTAACTGCTGAAGTTTGCTTTTAAGATGGTAGTTGCTTACTGAAGCTTGAGTTGGTGTTGTTAAAGGGTGAGAATTCTTTGCTCCAGTCCATGCATCATAGCAGTTCTTATGGCCAAGAGTTTAAGACATTCCTGATCTGAAGAGGGATCTGATGCTGAATCATTCTTGTCCTTTGTTGCTTTTATTTTTTGTTTTAATATTTTATAATTTCACTGAAAACTTGGGGTGGACCTGGCAGGGAGCACCGGTTATTTTAGGATCACAGGTGCGTTACCACAGATCCCTTTTTTAATTATTGACCAACTGACCCAAAGCCCAAGGGTGATGGAAAAATACCTTTTTACTGCTTTTGGGAAAGAAGTCTTTTACCAGATACTATGTCAGGTGTGGCATTTCCATAATATAAATAATACAAAGATTTTACATAAACTTTGATAAAAGAAACTAGTAGAGGTTATTTGTTTAGTCTGCACAATATAAGGGAAATTTGGCCGGTGTCTCAGCCAATCTTCATGCATAATAAGCCATGATCTACTTCACATTTCCTAATTGGGATTTTCTTTTCACTTAGTTCAGATTTGAACCCCAATATTAGTTGGTTTGGACGATTAAGAGATGACCGCATTTAGTTGGGGATTGTCCTCAATGTGGCAAGGTGGTGATATTTGTTGGGGATTATCCCCAATATTTTTTATGGTTTGCATTTGATTCCAAAGGTCTACCTCATCCAAATCTTGTATTTGGGCAGAAATGTTGACAGTGGCTACCATGTTGTCATGAATTATCACCAACTCAATTTTATTAACCAAAAAGATAGCTATCCATTGCCACGTATAGATGATTTCTTATACTTAACGATGGGTTCACACTATTTTTGGCTATGAATCTCACCAATAGTACTGGCAAGTTGGCTTGTCACCTGAAGAATGTGAGAAATTCGCCCTCATTTCAAGTGAAGGACTATTTGAGGCTAGTTAAATGCTGCAGGGGTTATGTACGCCCTGTCACCTTCCAACATCCCATGTATGTACTTTTAGGTGACTTGAAAAAAATCTTGTGTGCTTGTTTATCTCGGAGGATACCTTTTTTTTGAGAACCTTTACTGAGAACATAGATTATCTACAGCAAGATTTTCAGAGGTTACAGCGAGTTTTTGTAAAAATAAAGCCGTCAAAAATCTCCTTTTTTCAGAGCGAAATGAATTCTATGGGTCATAAGGTAGGTAAAGATGGAATATCCTAATGGACAACAAGGTTATGGCCATTTCTAAGACATCCCCCTTAAATCCATACGTGATGTACAGGTTTATAAGTATGGTAAATATTATCACTAATTTATTCCACTCTTTGCCAATACCTCTGAGCCTTTAGTATATTTACTTAAGAAAGGGATTCCCTTCCAGTGGAAAGAAGAGCAACATTAGCCCTTCAACCTACTACACGTCACTCTCTCCCACTCTCCAGTACTTATTCATCTGAATTTTAATCAACTCTTTCTCCTCTTTACCAATTATAACGAAATAGTTAATGGAGCCATAATATCTCAGCTTGGCTAACATTTAGTGGACCATCCTATCGCCTACTATAGGAAATTTAACCTGAGTTGAACGCAACTATAACATTATGAAGTGAAAATGCTTGGTAGCCCTACTAGATATGAAGAATTTCTGACCTTATTTATATGGGAAACATTTCATCATAATTACTGCCATGATTCCTTGTGATGTATACTGAAAATAAAGGACCCTAACAGAAGATTAGCCCAATGGGCAGTAGAACTTCAAAACTATGGCTTTTCTATTATCCATTGGCCATGGCTTATACACCAAAATACAGATTGCTTATCTCAGCTTCCTATTTTAACTTTAACTGACCCTGATGAGGATTCAATCTCAAGCTCTAAACACAATTACATTTATGTAAGGAGGAAGTTACAACTTATTAAAAAGATATAGCGAAGAAATCTGCAAATCTTCATTTTATAAATGGCAAGCTGTATAGATTTGTACCTTGGAAATGGGTGCATTATAGATGACCTTTGGCTCAAACTGACATCATATTGGAGGGACATCTGCAAGTTGGGCACGGGGATTTTGGAAAACTTACCAGTGGCTTAAAACTCATTTTTACATGGAAGGAATTCTTTTCTTGATCCAAAATATATTAGAGTCCTGAATGGTATGTAAAAGTTAAGCACATCCTAATCCCCATCCTCAGCATCCAGTAGTTTCACCCTGTGGACCCTTCTATACTATTAGTGTTGATGTTGTGGGACCCCTCCCTGAGTCTCTAATGGTCAATGATCCTCCTCCTTGTAGTGGATCATTTAACTAAGTGGATTAAAGCTGTATCTCTGCCCTTCGCTTTGGTAAAAGCTACCTGTACATTTTTATATAAATTGGTTTATCATCCAACATGGGTGCCCTAGCATAATTATCTCCAATAATGATCAAAAAACTTTATCATCACTGGTGAAAGATTTAGCCAAATTGATAGGATCCAATCAGATATTTTTCTCTCCATACCATACTTAAACCAATGGAATGGTATAGCGGGCGGATGGTATTTTAATTCAACTCTCTGGAAGATGGCCATGACTGACCCTTTTATTGATCCCAATATTTGCTTTGTTAAATTATGGTCTATATAATAAGCTATCATCTAATGATTAAATTGTTGCCTTTTCAAGCGTTGTATGGAAGAAATTCCCAGCTACCTTCTATAGTGCAGGCCATGTTAGATCAAGCTTCCCCTGAGGCCCCC
The DNA here is from genome assembly GCA_022478985.1 of Massospora cicadina. Classification (NCBI taxonomy): domain Eukaryota; kingdom Fungi; phylum Entomophthoromycota; class Entomophthoromycetes; order Entomophthorales; family Entomophthoraceae; genus Massospora; species Massospora cicadina. Next base: position 41,926 of record JAKSZP010018519.1, read on the forward strand.
AAAGTTACTATATAAATTATTGCTAATGAGATTATCCATCTTCAGGCCCTGGCTTCTGAGAACTTATTAGCTACCACTAATAGAAAAACTAGTCGATTTAACAAGCATGAACCTATGCACACTTTCCACCGGTTGAACTAGTTCTTTTCTATCAAAATCAGCCCGGATGCCATGATTTTAAATTGGAGAACAACTGGTTGGGGCCCTACAAAGTTATATACAAGCGAATTAATGAACACTTAAAATTTATAGATTGCTCATGGCACTGTGGTAATTGCGTACAGAGTCAATTTCTCCAGCCATTTTTTTCTTGCCAAGATCTAGAGGGTGGCTTTGTCAGGATTCCTACCCAAATCAGGAATTCTTGTGTGTCAGTAAAGGGAACATACCCTAATCCAATGAAATAGACAAAACTGTCATCAGGAATAAATTTTGGACTAAATTAAGGTCTCTCAATATTAGGGATTAACCCCAACTGATGCAATCAGTTTTTACCCCAAAACCCTCTAATATCAGGGTTAAACTCGATATATGTGGTAATTAAATTGTGTTAACCATGTGACCAGCATGCCACAGAATCCCCGATTGGTAATGAGTATATATCTTAGTTCTTGGAGCTTGGAGATTTATTAAGGAAAAAATACCAGATCTCCCATATAATGATGCTTAAAGCATAAAAAAACTTTACTCTTTTTTTATTAAATTTGGCTTACCTCTATTTATTTAGGGACGAACACATAGTTATGATTCACCACTAAAGAAACTTTATACTGAGTAAAGACTTTCTGGCCAAGGAGAGTAAAACTTATAATCCAGCACCCAGGAAATTTGGGTTCCCGCCTAAAAAATCATTAAAGGACAATTGGTTTAAAACCACCTCCTCTTGACAATGCTCCCGATTTCCCATCTGTCCTTAACCAAATTTATAATAATAGTGTGAGTCTCAATATTGGCAGCTACCATTAGAACAAGTCACAGCCCAAGCTCAGATTAAATTAAAATATTATATTATGCCACTCAGCAATGCTTATCAACGTCATGTTTCCACTGATTTTTAAAATACAAGCTGACTGATGAATTCTTCAATGATTCCTCAAAGTTTTGAATTTAATTTATCTAACAAATTCTTAATCTGAGTGTTTGAATGTTAGATACAATGAAAAGTGGAGCTCAACCCTACAGGGATCTGTTTGAAGTTGGATTTAATTGCTGCATTGATACTTGCTGTTGAGAGCTTCTGTTTTGTTTTTATGCGACCAAATTGGTGATCACTGCATGTAATCAAGATTGAATCATTCACATATTTTTTGGTAGCCAGTTTTACATATCCAATAACACAGTCACTAATGTTATCAATAGGCTGCAAATACCTCAAGGAAGTCAAAGATTTCATGTGCAGGAAATGTTAAAAGTGTCATCTTCACTCTACCTAATTGGTAGTGTGGTGAAATAGCCCACAGCTCTAATCTAAGTTATTGGTTGGCAAAATTTAAAATCCTCTCATCAGGATATTGCTGAATTTTGGTCAAACTGTCACAGATTCAAACTGATGGTAGTTCATACTCAGAAATAGCCAACTCGTTGACTCTGATGTTTTTAGGTTTGATATAACTGGTATCAACCAGCATACAAACCTCTAAGTGGATATTACCCTGTATTGGTTAACAATATGCCCAGTTTACTTAGCTTAATCAATTAAAAGCCTTTTTGTCCACAAGGGGTTCTTCCCACTAGTAGATACAGGAGTTCTCAATTAATATGATAAACAATGTTCAAAGTATTATCTTAACAAATATTTAGTAATTTTCCAGGTATTGTTCCACTGTATCACAAATACCTTGCTAGGGGTGATCCCGACAATAAACAAGTGATTAGGTTGTCAATTATACTATTGATAACTTAATTAACTTGTAGAAGTCGTTTGGGTATCGTCACCAATTATTCTAGGGGTCTATGAGTTGGTAGGCAAGTGATTCCACTTGTGATAAAGCAACTTGCAAGTTACCCTTTAAGGATTTTCAACCTGCTGTTTAAAGGTAAGAGTCCCATTACCTAAGCAGGTTGTTACCTAATAAGGGTGACTTGGTGGGGTAGAGTGAATGTTTTGTGACACGTTCTTTGTTTCAACCCAGAAGAGGTCACAAAAAGTGTCAGCGGGAGAATCTGCTTGAAGCCTATAAAGAAGATTATCATTTTATGTGAACCTGGAGGGTTAATTCATCAGTGACAGCTGCCATTTCTAAATGGGGTGCCAAGAAAAAGAATGGCGCTAAATAATTATAAATGACCTTGGTTTTTTTCCAAAATAACGCAGTAAAAATTTTATTCATAAAGATACTTTCAGATTTAAAACTTTAATAATTTTAGACTGTTTTCTCTTGAGACTAAAGTTGGAAGGATAATGAGATCCTTTGTCTATTCTATCATTATCTCTGTGGCCTCTGCATGACGAGAAGGAAGAAAAACCTCTATTCCTAATTCTAGGTTAAGTTCTACAGAAGAAGGTAGAAGTTCCTACCAATGCTTAATGAAAATCAACATTAGAAAAGCACCAGTTATGCGTTGGACATAACCATTTTGGCTATCAGACGCTCAACTAGGATAGTAGCCTTCATGCTATTCCTGCCAGTTTAATTAATAGTCAGCAATTCAAACAACCCATATACAACGAACCTGTGTAGTTAAACAAGAGATCTGATTCCAGCTATTATCTGAAAAGAGTAAAAGGCTCCCAAAGTTTACGCACCATTTGTTTAAGATTACACACCCATTTTATCTTAGTTGAGGCGGGTTTGGCTAAGGTGGGTGAGTTGACAGTATGGTCTGCAATTACACACTCTCATCAGTGTAATATAAGCGGTGTCTGCCTTCAATTGCTGCTAACTGTGGGTGGGAAGTCCTGGTGGACACACATGTTGGCAACCTGGGATGGTGTAGGGTTTGTGTTGGGTTTTTTTCTTTAAAACCAAGACTGTGGGATCCTTGGTGATGTTTACCGCCATTTTTCTATGGTGCTCAATATTTATAATAAAGAAATATATTATCTATGGTAGCGGGATGTTTAAAAAACGTTGCTTAGTGGTAGAATAGTTTTCCCAATAATACTATATTAACAATTAATTTAGCAGCTCTGTCCGCTGAAGATTCTGTACCTTAGTACTAAAGTTAGCTTTGTTAAAGACAGAATTAATTGAAGTCTAAATCTAATCATTTGTTAAAATCTAATTAGCTAAACATATAGTTTATATATAGTCAGTTTGATAAAAATCTCTAAAGAAACTATTAGAAAGTGCCAAGTCATCCAGTAACTTTTTGATCTAGTAATTTTTTCAAGGTAAAACGTCTTTATGGTTATCGCAGATTCTTCAATCTTCCTTATGCAAAAATGTGACCATATTTATTATATTTTGTTCTACCCAAAGAGGATGCACTATTTAATCAACGTTTGTTATTCCAATTTCATAAACTTATCATCTTTGAAAGCTGAAGACATTCCCCTATTTATGTTACCAAGTTCCATTATAATATTGATGAAAGATATTCAAGGTTTTTTTAACCTTAAGCAAGCACAAGTTTCTGCAAATCTAGTATGGTTGCTCATCAGAGTATGTACCTAAACACAAGCACTGAAAAAAGACGCTCTAATTTAAAAAGACAGTTTTTGGCACTAAGTAAAACTTTGCATATTAAAATCTTGGGACAAGGTAGCGCTTCTATATATACTGATTGTTTTGAGCTGAGTAAGTTAGTGATTGCGCTATATAGCTGGAATTAATACCAAGTAAATCCCTATATACTTCTTTAGAGCTTATTTTAAGGCAATACAACCGCAAATAAATCTTAGAAAACTAACAACTTTCAGAATTAGCCCTAAATTTAAAGATTTTCTTATAATAAAAATACTTAGTTAATAAAAAATATATTACTTTTTTAAAATCTTTTATTTATTATAGTGCATCACAAGGTATATTGTTTTAAAATAACTTACTATATCTTAAGAAAACTAGGACTGGATGAATGGTTAATATTGGGAGATATATTAAGGGTTAATTTACATTTATCTAATATGGACTGGGGATTTTACCACTTAATTAGTAAATTTAGACTACCATTTTCAGCTAGTTGTTTTGACAGGAAAGATGAAGTATTGTCAGATAAGATATAACTTGAACTCTGAAGAGTTTGTCAGTTATATAAAAGGAAACTACTGCCTGATAAACCCATTGATTGCCCCTAATCTTTCTAAGAATAGGTTGGTCATTTATTTATAACAACTCTTTCATTAATTATGAAGGGCTATTCCTTTCACTAATAAAGTATAAGCTCCCTTGAGAATTGGGAAAGATTTTGTTTATTAAAGTTGCCAAGATCCTGAATGAAATTGTTCCTTTTTATGAGTATAAATATCCTTTTTTAAGTAAAAAAGCATACCTTACTCGTTCTTGTCTGTTTTATAATTGCGTCTAAAGTGCACTTTTACCAGTGACATACTATCCCATTAGTAAAATCTGATGACGCTGATATGACTAATAGCTGGCAAGCCTTCTAAAAACTGGAAAACTTAATTCAGAAATCTGAAACTGATACTCTTTACCAGGTATCTTCTGAGGCTACCAGGTGATGAAGTACCTTCCTAGTGTTTAATAAATCCAGTGGAGATGACATTCCCAAATGGAGGAATCTATGTTTTTGACAAGACAGGTCAAATCCAACCAACAATAAATACTGTTCATAATATAAGAGACCTACAATCTAGGAGTACCAATGACCTTTAACCTTCTGGCCCCTTATAATGCAACCTTCCATATTCAAAAGCTGAAGTAGCCAAGTTATTTAAAACCTTTTATTATGGGATTCTACAACATGAAGTTCGATTAATTGAAGTAATTCCCTTCAAGTTGCAGAAGAGTTCATGCACATATACAGCACTAGTGAAATACTCATGCATTGCTACGTTGTTTATAACCTACCAGATGATTCTAAGTTATTTTAGTCTTTATTTTAATAGATAGCCAACAGGAAGTTCATAAAACAAAAGATCTATCAAATATTACAACCTTCAACCACTTAGTAAAAATTAATTAAGCCTGCTAAATTAATTAAACCATCAATCAATTATCTGAAACTATTGAGCCCATTAAAATAACCAAAAAAAGAAACACCACCCAGCAAAAACAATTATTTCAAATTTACAAAACATCAAAAAAAATTTACCAACTATTTATCAAAACGTATAAACTATCAAACTTAAATAATATGAAAATGCTCATCCAAATTTTTTATATAATTACCATTATAAATTAAAGTTTTAAATCTTATATAGAACTGTTAAAAAGTTTCAAGAGTTTATTAAAAAATAGCATATTACAGTCCCAAACTTTAAATTATTGTTATAAGGTTTATAATTTATGGAAAACAACATTATGGTTGGTGCTATGTTTACCGTTATTCTCAGAATTTTAAGACATTCAAATCTGACTAATTGATTACACTGGCATAAGATTACTCAGCTTAGTAGAAAAACCACTGGATTTAGAATTTAATAATAAAATATGAGTAAAATAAATTTGAAGCAGTAAAAATCCTAAACATAAATAGAAAATCAGCGATGACTTAAATAGTGATATTATAAGGTCTTTCCATCACAATTACTGGAGATCGTCCAGATAGGTGATCCTACAAGAATATTTTAGAGTGATGACCAGCTTAGTTGTCATACACAGATTAACCCATGCATTCTACTTTTGCCACACTCTCCCTATTCATTTTTGTTGCGGTACAACTTAATATGGTTTCAATAAGATTAGCCTGATAGGGGATTCCGTTGATGGTCTTTAAAATTATGATCACCTTAGAAAAAACTTCTAAAACTTTTAAAAGCCCTGAAATAAGAATGTGTCTTGTTAGACTTCAAATTAATCAGATTATTCTGGAAAAGTAAAACAAGGTTGACCACTTGTAAATTTGTAACTTTTTAATCTTGATGTTATAAATCAACCTCATTTGATATGATTAATTCTGGACTTGTTCCTGTGAAGAAGTTCTTAGTTGATATTGGTTTTATTTGTGTTAGCTAGTTTTTTGTTCAAACTGGTGGGTTGAAATTTGATGCTGTAAAATAACTCACAAGGAGTGCATTTAGATGAGTTTTGGTTTTAGGTATAATAAGACCATAAGCTGGCAGGCAATCTTTTGGACATTTAGTAGGGTGATCAGTGGTGCTGCATTCAAGTGCTCATATAAATGTTTAAAACGGCTATTTAGTCCATTGCACTGTGGTGTTGCAAGAGGTGGTGAAGAAGTGGCGGGTCTTGACTTGCTTAATCATTATCTCAACTAATTTGTTGTTGAAATGAGATCCTCAATCAGTCAAGAGGGCTTGTAGGTCCGTACATGATAAAAATTTTCATATAAAAGCTTAGTAGTGGTAGTAGGATCGGCTTTCTCAATGTTTTTGCCACAAGCCAGTTGGTGTAGTATTTAAAGGTTAATAATTATACTTAAAATGTTCTTCAGCCTTGTGGAGGGGACCTACAAAGTCAAGACCACATATCTTGAATAATCAACTGATAGTAATAGGGTTTAAATGCTTCTGTGTATTGGGTTTCTTATCTAAAGCTTAGCAGTCATGACAGTTCTTGACATAGTTTGCTACATCAGTATAGGCGTTTGGCCACCAATAGTATACAAAAAGTCTTGCCCATGTTGCTTGTTTACCATAGTGTCCTGCATTATCATGGGCTTCTATAATACGTTGTGCATATTGGTAACTAGGTACCACTTGTGTGACAGCCCCCTTAGTGCATACGTAAAAATGGTATTCAAAAACTAAAAATTTAGTACAACGTTGATGGTATGTTTTTTGGGTTTAAAATATTTGTGGGTACTTTTAAAGTTAAATAGAAACCTCATTATCTGTGCTAATACCTCCTCAAGCTCTACTTTCTACATATAAAAATTTGCATACTTATCTGGGTCTTAAAATTCCAGACAGACTGTCAGGAACAGCATTAAGCCTACCAATTAAGTGTTTCAATTTGAGGCCACATTCCATTAGCTCATATCTCCATCTCAGGGGGCATCCATTAGATATTGAATAGTTGAACAAGAAGCTTAAGGCAGAATTATAAGTTAACATATGGTCTTTGCTGTCTAGCACATAGAGGCGAAAGTTCAAAATAGAAAACACTATGGCAAGGATTTCTTTTTCATAAGTTGAGTAATTTACTTCCACGGCTGCAATCCCTTGGATATATTTTCCGCAGGGAGGTGTAAAAATTTACATATGGTTGTTATCAGCAAGCAACCCAGTAACCTTTTTACTGCACAGGTTCAGTTTCCTCATGCACTTTGTCACATTGTATAGAATGTATTATCAATAATAGTATGGAGACTATTATCTGTAGTTGAGTGTGAATTATATTTTGGCCCAACGCTCAGCCAGTATTCCCAATTAAATACTCGTGAAGTCATACTTGTAGGGATTTGTTCCCTATGCTCTTGTCCACTCAATCTTTACTGAGATATCATGGTGACAGTCTTCTCTCAGCCCAACACACAGTTGGCAGCTATCCCTGATTGTGGCTCCTTCTTCTCTAGATCCCCGCTCAGATATTTACTCTTCTCTCTGAGAGTCTTCCAATTTTTGCCCTCTGCAATAATATCCTTGAGAAAGAACAACACAATAGAAGCTGATAGTTTAACTATACCCTAAATTGATAATGTAAATACTCATAAATACTAAACTCTGTAAAGTACTTTTTTATTATAGTAAATCCTAGGGAATATATATAGTGGGGAATTCAGCTGTCTAACCCTTGGTTGACAGCTCTTCAATGAAAAGGCAGCTATTGCCATTTAATCACCCATCGTCATCTTGACAGCGATGGTCTTCCCCATCCTGGCTAGGATTCCGTCATTGGACATCCCTGATACCTCAAACAGAAAGAGTTGGAAAACGTGTCCCTAACGTTTTCCTCTTGATCCAAGCGAACCAACCATATCTGGCTAGCAACCTGCTTAGGTAATGGGACTTATTACCCATTATGGAAGTTCACTCACCAATGGATTGATTCACTAGTTGCAAGCAGCATCACTCGCCTCACAACTTGCTATTCATTCCCAATCAGTTAGTGATGAAACCTGACCAATCTCAATCGGTACACCTGATAGATAATCACTATCAGATGCCCCTATTTCATCAGCAACTCCGCCCAAGGAGATCTTAAGTATTCATTCAGATTGATCCCCGATGGATACAACCAGGCAAATATCCCAAAATCCCCCAAATGTAGTTACTCTGAAACTCAGGCCAACTGATTTTGATTCACTTCGCCTTAGGGAATTTTCCCCTAGCGATACCATGTAATCTAGCAGGCTAGGAATATGGGCGAAAATCCCACACATCCCCCCTCTTGCCTAGACTTCCAGCAAGAAAAGGACCAGGCATGAGAACGCCGCTTTGGACACTTAGTCAAATACTTCATTGGCTCAAGCAGAGTACATTCATTAATACTCAATGCTGCTTGGGACAACCTTCGGCATATGGCTTTCTTCCTCTTCCTTCTCGCTACCACCTTCTCAGAGTGTGGTCCCACGATCTTATGGCATGTCGGGCTGATCAATTTACTCATGACAATATTAGTCTGGGATCCAGTTTTCCCCCATCAGGGTATATGACCCACTGTCATATTCAGGATTCTTGGTCTTTTGTCCTTGATTTCCTGATTTTCTCCTCGTCCTAGACAGGAGACTCTTGCCATCAATGTTCATTTTGCGGCTCAATTAAGAATACTTATTTCTATTCTCCATTGTTATTTTGCTCATAACCTCTTGGCTCAAGCCATTCCTATTTCTTCCCTCGGAGAGCTTATCTCATTAATTTTGAGATTAATTTCTCCAAAATTGGAGCTTGATGGATTGTAGAGTACATAATGTCAACTTCTATATAAGTCTGAAATCCACCCTCTCGTCCAGCTCATATTTCAAATTATGAGTTGCATTACCAGCAGCTCCTGAATAGTTTATCCGATCCAGACCTCCATCTCTTCCAGCAGATGAGTCAGGATGCTTGGCGGAACCTCTTTTATGGTCCTAACAGGACTCATACACCTAGTCTGGTGCCAGCATCTAGTCCTTCCATCAAATTACCAGAAATGGTAACTAATCCCTCTGAAACCAGGCTGGCTATGTTTTTGAACAACTCTCAGCTGATTCTTCCTCTGCCATCAATTCCTGAGTTAGACTTTAAAACTCTCCTGGATTTGACTCCATTTTCTGGTGTTCCAAACATCATCATAGATGCTCCAGAGATTATGCTTGTTGCTTTGAATCATTCGTTCTTTGCCAGGTTGGACCTGCTCCCTGAGTTTCTCTTCCAACTCGGTCAATATTATAAACCCGCTGTTCTGGTCTTTGAGCTCTCAATTGGTAACAGTATTCACTTCAAGCTCCTCTATGCTGAACTCCGCGCCCAAGCCACTGAGGCTTTGACTCTAGCGCTGAATCCCTCTGATCTTGATAACATTCTGGATTGGGATACTGCCACTTATGCTCTTCACTTTGCTGGCCAGGTTCTTTGAAGTTGGTCCATGAAGCTTCCAGGATCGCCTGGGTTCCACCGTTCATTCAGCTTTATCTTATGAGAAGCCCATAGTCATCGATTGCATGGTGCAATCTTCTCCCTGAATGACTATCTCTTCTCCAGCGCTTTTCATCGGTATCTTCTGCTGATGGCGTTAATAGGGGGCATGAATTGGCAACCCCCATCTAGCATCCCTTCTTCATTGCCAGCCCATATGTATGGTGTCCTTGATGAAGCCCATCATCAGGCACTCAGGACTAATCTTTTGGCTCTAGTGCCATATCAGGATTACTTGAGGTTATTCACCAAATTCCTCTTTTTATACTGTTGCTTTCCTCCCCACTCCGAGGTTTCACAATTGGCTTCATCCAACATCTCAATTCCCTTCCCCTAGTCGCTTTTTCGCAGGGCTTGACGTCCACTCAAATAACGTGGTTTTGTGTAGGTCTTGCCCTCTCTAGCATCCAATTGCATATCAAATTTGATGGGCTGTTCATTCCTACCATGATCCATCCCCTTTCCCCCAAGAGGTGATATAGGCGTAATCATCCCTATACTTAGGACAATTTATAGAAATTAAAATTATAAAAATATATCAGCTTTTTTCTCTGTGCGATTTATATTAGATTTTTCACATATTTTTTATCAATTTTTTATCTTTATCCTTCTTTTTTACTATGGGACTTGACTTTGTTCCAGTTCAGCAGTCTATCCTTTTTCCCCCAAACTGGGTCCTGGGTACATAAACCTGCCAGTTTTCCATGGTTCAGAGGTCCTATTTTTGGACTTAACCATCTAGATTGGTTTAGAGGTCCTTTTTTTGGACTTGACCTAATCATCAGGACATGACCATCTCAATGGTTCATCAGTCCTTTGTGAACTCATTTATTTTTTTCATCAATCTTATGCTTTAGATACTTAGTGTGGACTCAAATCACAACTCTTCCATTCAAGAAATTCTTGATGGAGTAAGCATTGGTCACCATCTTGGTGATCACTTCAAATGGACCTGACCACAATGATCTAATTTGTTTCTTCATCTGAAACCATGCATATTGCAATAGGAAACTCTTTCCCCTATTTGATATTCTTCTAAGGCTGGTCATATCTTGTTATCCGTCAATTTTGCTCAGATCCTTTTCTTTAAGGATGTATCAAATGCTTGTGATTGCATATCGATCAGGATACTCATCAGTCAGTTCAGGTATTGCTTAGTACTCATCCCCAACATAGGTTCCACCACCAAATATAAAATCCGGTGGCAAAACAGCCTTTCATACATATAATAATTCAAAGAGCATCTTACCTGTCACAGTATGATGACTAATATTATAGGTGAACGTCACTGAACTCAAGTACATTCCACATGTGGAAGTTCTCCCTATGATTAGCTTCCTCAGCATCGCGGCCAGCATTCCATTGACCCATTCTACCAGTCTGTTCATTTCCAGACAGTATGATAATGACACAACTCCTATGACCCCCATTATCTCATCTAACCCTGGGATCACATGAGATGTGAAGTTGGTCCCATTGTCACTAATTAAGACCTGTGGACATCTGTCACAATTCCAGTATGACTGGATGATAAGCACTAACTCAATATGGAGGAATGGATGTAATCCGCTGAGTTGTTATAAATATGATTGATTGAGCGCCTCAAAACGAGGCGATATTGGGTTGTTGGGAAATCAGCCAAATTGGGCAATTGTGAATTGACAAATGAATAATTGGTGGAACCAATGAGATACAGCGAAGTGAATTACTAAGCCATGAAAGTGGTACCATCTGAAGTCATTACCATACAAGCGGGATGAGATGAATGAGAAGTTAGGTTGTTAGTAGTTTTGAGAGTTAGATAACAGCGAGAATCCGCTGTATTATTATTTAAATAAAAGAGAGTTGATGGAGAGAGTTCTCCATACCTATGTATTTATAAGTTTATACTGTTGTGTCGAGGACAACAATCATCATATTGTTAATTTTAATTGTTCAGTGGGTCAACAACTGTGCAAAAAATCCGTCATCATATCTCTCAAATACCTCCAGCCTTATAACAATATCCATGCTGGTATACTACTTGATCCAGGATGAACCTCGCTGTACTGGTAGCGTCCATTCTAGTTAGGGCCTTTGTCTCAACCCATCTCGTCAGATGGCTGATGGCAACTATAATGTACTTGACTCCCCCTGTGCTCATCATCAGCAGTCCCATCACATCGATGGACACCATGTGCCAGGCAAATCCAGGGCGGACCAGTTGGTATTCAGTTGTATTCTTATGTGGTTTGTGCAGCTGGCACTCCATGCAACAAGCCATATAATCTGTGACATCATAGTTGATCGATTCTCAGTAATAATACTGGTGAATATGGTTAGTTGTTTTCCTCAGGCCTCCATGCCCGACAACCTTGTGAGCTGCTTATACTATCACTGCTCTTTTCAAAGGTTTCAGGAACAATAACTGCTTCCCATTAATCGTCTTAAATACTTGTCCATCCATTGTCTTGGTGTTTTCCATCACTTTCTGAAGCGCACCTTGGATTTCTCAGGGCTTGTCCACAATTTTCCTTCGACCATTCTCTGGAATAGCTCATCCACCTGCAGGTATACCAACTGGACCATTGGCAACTGTGATAAGCCATCTGCATTCTGGTGAGAAGCCCCCACTTGGTGGACTATCTCATAATTGTAATCCTGGAGCTTAAGTGCCCATCAGGCCAGTCATTCTTACGGCTCTCTTAGATTGTGCAACCAATGCAGCAAAGAGTGGTCCGTTACCACCTTAAAGTGCATTATGTGGATGTACACCTGAAACTGCTTGCATGCTTAAATGACTGCAAGGCATTCCCACCCAGTCATGGTGTAGTTCCTCTCAGCGGCAGAGAGTGTCCAGCTCACATATGCCACCAGATGTTTGTCCCCAGTTTGTCTACTTGGCTTAGTCTGGTGCCAATCACTGTCAACAAAGCATCAGTTTGAATGATAAACTCCTGATCGAAAATCAGATACTTTAGAATTGGCGAATCTATCAAATACTTGTATAACTCATCGAAGGAGTCCTGGGCCTCATCATTCCATATATATCGTTTTTTGGATCCTTCAATAAATGGAATATTGGCTCGGCTATTCAGTTGAAGTCCTGAATAAATCTTCTGTTAGATTGATACTTTCAGCACTCATGCCAGCAATCTCATTTCATCCTGATCAACAGATTTCCCCCAGTATTAAACTTGTAAATCACATCTTTTGTGCATCCCAAATCATGGTCATTTTTTGGGCGAATTCTCTCTGATACTTTTCAACAATTTGAGCACCTCCTCTGCTGGCCTTCTGACAGATCAGCGATTTGCTCTTGATCAATCAATAGGTTAATGCTCTCAGTTACCCTGGCCAATAATTTCATCTCATCAAGAGTGGAATTTCCTCCATCTGGCCATCAGGATTTCTTATCATTTCTTGGGTCTGAAACTCATAGACCATAAAATTGATATTTTATATGTTTTATATATTTTTTGTATTTCTCTTTTGCAATGGGACTTGCAACCTACAAAAAGGCTCAGAGGTTATTTTTTTCCCTTCATCCAAACTGGGTCCTAGGTACTTAAACCTACCGATATCATGGTTCCAAATTTTATCCTCTTAAGATTTAACCAAGCATTTGGTTCAGTGGTCCTCCTCTAGGACTTGACCAAAATCTCAGGACATAACCATTTAATGGTTCAGAGGTCCTCTGGGACCATTAAAACTTTTTTCTTTTAGGCTCAATACTTCCAATTAGTATTGACCTTTACTATATATAACCAGCAGCGCTGTCTTTTCATGTATAGACTACTCTTGCCAACTTTTGGCAATACTCTTGAATATTAGGCCTTTGATCACAACTGGTTATTCGTCCAACAGGTCCTAATTTCATCTCTTATGTCAGCAACTGATGCTTTGGATCCTCATATCCCATTAGCCAACAGTTTCATCCAATTGTCCGGATCATTTTATCTCCTGAAAACGATTTTCAGCCTTCGTGGATATCTTTAATTACACAGGTCGTTCTGGCCTCGTTAGCTTCATTCAATCTTTCCTGAATTGATTAAAATTGTCTCCAGCAACTTCTGACCATTGGTTGTGTATTATTGATATACATGTTTTTCTCCACTATTTTGGATTAATCAATTCCTGTTTTGTCTTCATATCTTCATTGGTATGGTAATCCAATTCTCCAGATTGATTGCTTCCTATTTCGTCCAGTGCCTCATCTAAACACTCACTCCTCAGGACTGTTTAAAGCGGATCCAATTTCAACCAGAGTTGATCCTGCCATTCCTTGAGACTATCTCCAGTGGTCCCAATTCTAACCCAAGTTGGCCCTGCTGATACTCTTTATCTCAAGTAGATGTCCGGTGGACCTGTTTCCTTGCAGCACTAGATAGTTCCATATCTAGGCTGCAAGTCCTTTTACATGAGCTTTAGTATCTTCTATTTGCTTCACTCAGAGCTCCACTGCTGAGCTTGGTGAACGCCACTGAACTTGATCCTCTTCACGTTCTATCTTTATTACTTCCTTTAGTAACTTATTTCCAAAATTGGAAACATCTTCATAATACATCATCTTCTATATCCTTCAACTCAACTACCCTGAGGTGAGCACCAACTTGAAAAAATTTACTTATTGTTGTTATTGGCAAGCAACCCAGTAAACTTTTACTGTACAGATTTGGTTTCCTCGTGCACTTAATTGAATTGTATAGAATGAATTATTAATCAAAAATAGTATGGAGACTATTATCCGAAGTTGAGTGTGAATTATATTTTGGTCCAACGCTCAGCCAGTATTCCCAATTAAATACTCGTGAAGTCATACTTGTAGGGATTTGTTCCCTATGCTCTTGTCCACCCAATCTTCACTGAGATACCATGGTGACAGTCTTCTCTCAGCCCAACACACAGTTGGCAGCTATCCCTGATTTTGGCTCCTTCTTCTCTAGATCCCCGCACAGATCTTTACTCTTCTCTCTGAGAGTCTTCCAATTTTTGCCCTCTGTAATAATAACCTTGAGACAGAATAACACAATAGAAGCTGATACTTTAACTATACACTGAATTGATAATGTTAATACTTGTAAATACTAAACTCTGTAAAGTACTTTTTTATTATAGTAAATCCTAGGGAATATATATAGTGGGAATTCAGCTGTCTAACCCTCAGTTGACACCTCTTCAATGAAAAGGCAGCCATTGCCATTGAATCACCCATCCTCATCTTGACAGCGATGGTCTTCCCCATTCTGGCTAGTATTCCGTCATTAGACATCCCTGATACCTCAAACAGAAAGAGTTGGAAAACGTGTCCCTAATGTTTTCCTCTCATTTCAAGCAAACCAACCATATCTGGCTAGCAACCTGCTTAGGTAATGGGACTTATTAACCATTATGGCAATTCACTCACCAACTGATCGATTCACTAGTTACAGGTGGCATCACTCGCCTTACAACTTTCTATTCATTTCCAATCAGTTGGTGAAGAAACCCAACCAATCCCAATCAGTACACCTGAAAGTTAATAAACTATCAGATGCCCCTATTTCATTGGCAACTCTGCCCGATGATCTTAAATATTCATCTGGATTGATCCCCAATAGATATGACCAGGCGAATATCCCAAAATCCCCCAAATATAGTTACTCCAAAACTCAGGCCAACCGATTTTTGATTTACGTCAAATTAGAAAATTTTTCCCTAGCAATACCAGGTAATCTAGCAGGCTGGGAATATGGGCAAAAATCCCAACAGGAGGTATATGTAATCTCATAGTTGAGTGATAATGAATTAAGCGCAATATCACTGGTGTCAAAAAAGATCTGAAACCCTTGTTTAAAATCTGAAAAAAGTAAGAATAGATGCACAGTTATGATTCTCTTCAATATCCCAAAATGTTGTTTTATATAGGCAGAGAAAATCCACGTGCCACCTTTTTTGCGGAGATTGTACAATGGAGTTGCAATGTGGCTTTAATTAGGAATAAAACCTGATAGTAATTGGCTGTGTCCAAAAGTTTAAAGGCTCATTGGTGTTGTAGGTCTAGGCTGGTTTCATATTGCTTTAACTTTGTCTTAATGAGTCTTTATTCCTTTAAGGGTGATTTATATGGCAAAAACGCTTTATCTGTTGAGTGCACAGAAAGAGTTTAGTTGCATTGACTCCTAGATAAGAACAATTGATTTAACTCAATACTGTACTTAGATATTGGAGATGCTGACTGGAACTTGGAAAGTACACTGTAGTATCATCTAAGTAAACTGTTACACTTCACTTAAGCAAGCCTCTTAAGAGATTGTCCATAACTTTTGGAAGGTTATAGGGGAACCAGTCAACCCAAATGGCATTCCATAATCTCAAATTGGACATATATGGTTATGGTGCTATTTGGAAATAAATGTTCTTCCATTCCAAACTGATAATATCTAAGAACAGTTCAATATTTGTAAAAACTGAGCGCCCTTTTGAGTTGAGTATCTCAGTGATAAATTGAAAGGGATATGCATTTGTTTTGGCGATTTTGTTACTTGGTATATAATAAATGCACATACAAAGCTTTTCCATTTATCTTAGGTCTACCGCCACTGAAATTCCAAGTGAACTGTGAAGGCCAGATAAGTCCGCTGGATAAACCTTTTACAATTTTTTGTTTACTATATTTTTTGCATGTTTGGGTTATCTGCTACAGCCATCTAAATAGGTTTGCCATTTTCCACATTAATGATACGCTCCTAGGTTTGATAGGGGTACTTTATCACCATCCTGGAGAATGGAACCTTACTTTTGTTCAAGAAGCTGAGCTAAGTAGCCTTTTGTCTATCTGATAGGTTAAATAAAGCACCTATTATCTTAGTAAGTTCAGTGCATGGTATATAGTTAATTGAGCAGGTACATCCTCTTTCAAGTGTTAATTTGTATAGGTAACATGGTGAGGTTTGATACCATTCCTATTTTAATAAACCACTGATCAGTCTCAAAATTAGCATGCATCTTAACTACTTGAGATCCTGACGCGAGAAAAGCCTTGGTAAGTGATCATGGTCAAAGACAACTTTATCAATATAGTAGACCTTGCCTGCAATTTCCAAAGATAAATCATAACTTGGCCATAACCAGATAGTTGTGTGCCCCCGGCCATTAATAAACCATATTGCTCTAAAATAGCTATATAACCTATATCCATGAGTTAATCTCTTAGCTACTATGTTTGCAGAAGTCCTTGTCAAAAATGATGGGAAACGATTATCAAAAAAAGGAACCAACTGTATGAGGTGCATCATTACTTGAAAGTTAGTTTCTTGGGATTTAGAAGCACAGCTTAGAGTCAGGTTTGTCCAATAGACTGATAGAGATCTTGGAGAAGAGTTGGGATGGACTTGCATAGGTCACCTAATGAAACGATAATACAGTATCCTTAAAGAATTTTTTGAATCAAAAAACCCTTCAGACTAATATATAACCGGGGTTCTTGAATTACTGAGTTTTATGTGGTATACAAAAATGTACATTGATTGTATTCTTTTGTACTGGATGGACTTTAGTTGGCACTTAGTGTGCATTATTTGGGGCTTATGTTCCTTTTCATGTGTAAAGTTATTCCATGGATCTTCGTGCAAACTTAGTTTATGAAACTTCTCCAGTATACCCAGGTTGTATGGTGGGAATATCATCCTCTTCCATGGGTGTTCCTTGTGGCTTCTTTTTTGAAGACTTAATAGCATCTAATAAATCATCAATCTTGATAAGCTTTGGTTGTTCCTGATTATACTTTTAAGGTTTAAATTTATCATTTTTTTTCTGCAGCATACATTTCCATAAGCAGTAATAATTGCTAATAAGTGGGTGTCTCAATATCATGAGTTCCATTACCTAGTATAGCAAACAGGCTGTGCTTCTATCTGTGGTTGATGATAATGCATATATTTAGTTGGAGCAGACTTTTGTGAGGGCCCTGCATTCTGATTGAATTTTTTATGAGGGCACTCCCTCTTTGGGTGAATCACCTGACAATGGCTTCAGTGTGCCTTGCACTTTCTGTTATGGTTGCTAGGATCATTGAAGTTAAGACATCATATATTGTTGCTAAAGTATTATCCTTGTACTAGCACTGTTAACTGCTGCACTTATCTTTCAACGCACAATTTAACTGGCTACCTCAGATGGTGGTAAAACAAACTTCACCTTAGGAATATTATCCATCACAACGAGGTCTTTATCATCTGAATGCTCATCTACATCATCTTAATAATTGGTAAATCAGTCTATCATTGTACCATAAGAAGAGCATACTTTCTGCAAGGAAAAGGTAGCATGGTTAAACAGGTTGTTGAGCTATCAGCGCTGCATTCAGGTAAGGTTCTTCAAGGGCATCACTAGAACAATCAAGAAGTTGCTGATAAACTTCTTCACAGCTTCAGTTTCCAATTTGGTTTCACATCACCAAGAGCTCTTAAATATTGTCCCAAGAATTTGCTGATACTTGAAAAGTTTCTGAGGCAATTTTTTTAATTTTATGCACTGAAAAGTTGAGATTCAGAATTGGTCAAGTGCATGGATTTCACAATCCTACCATGAGTTAAAAGTCAAACTTGTTATGTGCCAACGCTTAACAGGTCCAGTTAGTATAGCAACTTATTTTAGGAGCTGCTGTAGTGTAACACCATAATCTTTCCTTAAGCAATGTATCAACAAGCCTATCATTAATTGGGCAATGGTCAAATTTACTCAAAAGCCTGCTGAGTGTATAGGCATATGAAAGCCATTGCTACAATCTGGTCTATAGATTCTGGAACGTTGGTTAGAGGATAGTCATTCTGTAGTGAGGTTTATAAATTATGAAAATCAGAATGACGGTTGGTGCCATGTGCACCGTTATTCTCAGAATTTTGAAACAATCAAATCTAACATGTTAATTATGCCAGGTTAAGATCTAATTGGCTTAAATTGGAAATCCACTTGATATAGATTATACTGATAAACCAGAAATAAGATACATTGGAGCAGTAAGAACTTAAACTTTAATAGAAAATAAGCAATAACTTACAGTGAAATCATATGGTTTCCATCAAAATACCTGGGTAGCTCAAAGATCTGACCTACCAAATTAATTAAAGCGTGTATCAGTTTGATCTTCATATAAAAAATACCCTATGCATGCTACTTCAACAAAGTACTTGTGCCAAGCTTGGTGATTTTTTAGTTATTTTCTCATGAGATAATGCATACTATATAATTAACAAAACAATACTTTTGAAGAGAAATTTTAGACTAATTCTTGGTGATAACCAGTTTAACGCAGATTTGTTTTTGGGTTTGAAGCAAGCTAGATGATCCTAATCAATTGATTTTTTATATTGTCAGATGGCTATCAATAAAATTAACAAATCAATTCTTCTATATCAAAAAAAGAAATTACTGGCTACTCAGCCAAAACCAATTAAAACTAATGAATTAACTAAACAATGAACATTTACTTAAAACCATTAAGTTCATTGAACTAACCTAAATCCACTAACCACCACCCAGCCAAAATTAATTGTTGAACTTTTTAACCAAAAAACAACCAAAACCACTAATGACTTACCAAAACCTTTTAATTTTATCAAATCAACGAATCTTTAACTGCTTACTAAAACCATGAAGACTAATAATCAACCCAAAACCACCAACCTCATGCCAAAACCATTTAAACTATTAAATCATCCAAATATCAAACTTCTCATTCATAACAATATAATTTTTCTCATTAAAATCATTTTTAATTTTTTATTTCATAAATAAAAATGTTTTATTTTATCATAAAAATTAAAAATCTGGCTTTGAGGTGCATATGGACCTCTCACATCCACCCATATCAGAACTATAAACCTCTACAAGGTGTAGTTTTGTCCGGTCATAACGCATACACACATACACACTTGTTTTTATTATTATAAACTACCACCCACCTTAGCACATCAGTGGGGATTCTTAAACCAAATCATACATCTGCTTGTTTGTCTGCCCTGCTATCCACCATTATATGCAACTTTTGGGATTATATGATTTGTGGTCCAAAGAGAATTTGTATTACACTGCAGATTCATTACTAACTCTTTGAATTATATGAGACTGCTTCCAATCTACAGGACAATCAAGGAGAAAGTCTTTACAATCAAAGAGAGATCAATCAGCTGACTAATCAAATTTTATGGATTAAAAATGGTGTTGATGGATACCTTCACAACAATTTTACTTAGCAGATTTTTACTGTCTAACTAGTCTTATATGAAAAATCAGATTAAGCTATGACCAAATTATAGGCTGATTTGATAAACAAAAGCAACCCTATGATTTCAGTATGAAGAGGTATCTACAATTTAGTTCTAAAGTTCAATGAAAGAATCAATGTTACCTACTTCTAAGGTTCGAATTAAAATAGGACCTCCTGCACCCACTGCCCTAGAAGGGTCTCAATGACAATAGGGCTCTGAGGCCCATAGGGCCCTCAGGGCCTCCTGGGGACAATCCGCACATCAAGTCAACCCAAGATGAGGACCATGAAATTAGATTTAAAGTTTTGAACAAAGATTGAGGTGGGTAACTCTTAGTATATATAAATTTTGAAGAAAAGCGACTACAATGGTGACAAAAGTAATTGCCCTTTATGACAAGGTTCCACCATAAAGAAAATTTGTTAGGCTATGGCCACTAGACAAAGAGCCCATTAATCTACTTTGGATGGCAGGTTTAATCATCTCAACACTTGAATCCATTTTTTGAAATTCAGCAAGAGATATATTGCTAAAAAATCGCTGTCAAAGCTACTGAAGGTCTATAAATTCACCAAGCTATCAGCTCTAAGGCCGCCAAAATACATATGAGCAACTAAGGTGAACTGCAAGATGTAAACTATTGAGCTGTTAGTTATTTGTAATAGCTCTTTAGTTTAAGAATAGGCTCTTATGCGTGAATTGAAATAGATTATTAATATAATTAGTATACTGGGTTGACAATAGTATGAATATTAGCGTCCTAATTAGATTTTTACACAACATCTTTTGTATTATATTAAACAGTAGACTTTTGTTACCCTATTCCTTCTAATCCTTAATGGTTCTTGTTTAAAGAAGGGAACTTGTCCCTCTCAACCTTCATTCTGATGGAACTCAACCTATTATTAGGTTCAAAGATTCTCTCTTCCTCCCTTAATTCAGGAGCCTGTGGAGATCTTGACAGCAATAAATAGAAAAAGGATATCTGATCTTTCAATTTCAAACCCAGAGTAGAACCACACTAAATGGTTCTTAGTTTGCAAATTTTTAATCTTCAACTGTTTGCTTTATTTATTAAAAATAAAAGTTTATAGTAAATCCAACATAAAACATTCTGTTAGCACCCCAATAGGAAACGGCAGTCAGTGACAATGGATTAGCCCTCTGAAGTCGCACATACCAATGATCTTCCTAATCCATCTAGTTAAATTCTGCCGCCAACTATAAATGTGACCCACTTCTTGTTGAACCAAATAATGTGTCCCAAAATTTTTGATAAATCTCAGTGGATTACCCTTATTAAGGTATCAACATGTATAGGTAATAAGACCTTTTACCCAGTAAAAGCAAGTCGCGCTACCTAAAAAGTTAATCTATGAGTTGCTACCAGAAGCGTTGTCAATGCCTTAGCACATATCATGAATCCCTGAGTTAATCTGTGACAAACTCCAATTGACTAATAGAATAAATTTTAATTAGTTAATTAATAATTAACTTATATGTAGATACACTGTCAGGGATTATCACTGATGAAACACTAGTATTCTGATAGAATCAAATTCTGACAGATTAGCTAATAGACCGTTAGGAATATCATAGAACAATAGTTATCAACTTTTATGATAACTCACATCCACTAAGGTAAATTACCCAGTGGTCAAAGAATATTGAGTTATAATCTAGTTGGGCCGGATGATATGGGCATGCTGAAGTTCCCACATATCCCCCTGTTTGACCAGATTATACAGCATAATATAGGAACTCAGAATGGATTCCACCTCAAGCCGTGGTCACAATTTGCCAACAAAGTTAACTTTAAATTCAACAGTGCTTAGTATGGTTAGCGCTCAATGCATCTCATCTCATTCTTTGCAAGGTGACACCTCTCCTAGATTCCTACCTGCTGCTGCCTCCTCAGAGCACAGTTCCCAGAGCATCATTCTGTGATAGGAATATTTATTTCATTCTTACCAAAATATTAACTATAACATCTGTATTTCCCCAAATTAGGCTCCTATTACTCCTCGTCATTTAAGGGATATTCTGGTCAGCTTCAAAATTCCTAGATAACTGTACCTCCACAAGGTGGGCTTTTTTCTTAAGCAGATCCTCTACCTCTCTTTTGCCTCTTCAAGGCGGAACTAGTTTCAACATGAGCTGACCTTGCCAACATTAAAAACTTTGTTAATTCTGTCATAATAGATCTCTACTTTGTTTTAGTTCATCCCCAAAGTACTGGCTTGATAAGGGAAGGTGAGATACCACCAGATCCTCTTTACCGTGTCAATAAAAACTTTGATTTAAAAAATCACTTTTTCTATTTTTATCAGTGAAAATCTCCTTCAAAATAAATAAATATTATTCATATATTTAACTCCTTTATCTTTATTTTCTCTATATCTTTCTATCTTTTTATATCTTATATATGTTAAACCTTAGTTCCTATACTTTAATTATTTGGTAAGGACCTGGTTCAAATTATGAACACAATCAATGTTCCTTAATGTATAGGTATCTGTCACCATCATCAGGAAAATCTCAAATGGACCTAGTATAGATTTTCCAAGTTGTTTCTTCTTCTAAACCCATGGGTATCAATAGGCTACCCTATCTCCCATAGAGTAATCTTCTAATTGCTAGTCATATCTAAATATCTATCCTCTTTTCTCTAAACTTATCATCAATGTCATGTTGAGTGCCTGTGATTGATTTATAATCATAATATTTGAAACAGTAACAAGTAATGCTCTGCGCTCATCTCCAAAGCTGGCTCCATAATTAATTTAAAGTCAGCAGAAGTTATGCTCTTAGTCCATATCAGATTTCAAATGGCGTTTCTCCTTACGCCATATGTTAATCGATATTTAGCAAAAATAACTGATCTTAGTTAATATCCGATAGCAGAGGTAACAACACTACCAATTTTGTGGTAGACGGCTAGAGTTCCATTTACTCTTTCTCTCTTTCCATTCATCTCTGAATGGTAATGAATGGACAACACTCCTCGGATTCCCATTAGTTTGTTCAGTCTTGAGATCATTTATGACGTAAAGTTGATTCTGTTATCATTCAATGATACTTGCAGTCATCCATGCTAGCACACTACTTGTCCCAGTATGAATCTCGCCATGCTTATAGCATCTACTATGCTAAAGGCCTTTGTCTTAACCCATCTAGTCAGATGTCTACCATGACTATGATCTACTTTAATTCCTAGTACTGACACACAAGGTTACAATCGCGTCCTTTGACACCCTCTGCTAAACAAACACATGGCGTACAAGCCCGTATCCTGTCAAGTTCTTGTGTGTCTTGTGGAGTTGACATTTCATGCAACATACTTTGATAATCATCTACATCAGAATTTATCAATTCTTGGTAATAATACTGCCCTAAAAGGTCCATGGTTTTTTAGGCCAACATGCCCTACAACTTTGTGCGTAGCTTGCTTAATTTCTGAGATATCTTTCAGTTTATGGTATAAGTAACATTCTCCTTAAATTAACTTGTGAAACTGTCCATTCTTCATATCAGTATTTTCCATCACTTTCTTCAGCATTATTTTAATCTCCTGTGGTTAATCTCTGATTTTCCCTTTAATCATCCGTTGAAATAATTCATCTGCATGCTGATATATGAATTGAATAGCATGTTATCTCATTAGTATATCAGCATTCTAATGTGATGCTCCTAATCAAAGTATAATCTTGAAATTGTAAGCTTGCAGTTTCAAATCCCATTGTGCCAGTCGCCCCTCTGATTTCTTAATATTGTAACCTGCATAGAGAAAAGTGTTTGGTAACAAACTTGAAGCGTGTCCCAAGTATATAATTTCAAAATTGTTTGTAGGCATATATCACAGTAAGGCACTCTCACTCTATCATTATGTAGTTTCTTTCTGTTGGTGTAAACGTTCTACTTACATATGTTATTAGATTCCCTTCCTCGTCATCATCTACTAGACTTAAAATGGCACCAATTGCCATTGAAGAGTCATCAGTTTTGCAAATAAGCTCTCAATATTAATTCTGGATGTTTCAGAACAGGACTGGTCATCAGATATCTTCTTAGTCATCAAACGCTTCTTTTGCCAGATCATTCCACGTGAATCCTTTTTTTGGATCCTTCAACAGTTGAAATAATGGTTTGCAAATTCTAGAGAAACCTTTGATATATTGGCAATAGTAGCTGATCATCTTAATAAAGTCTTGTATGTCCTGAAGGCTCTTTGGGATTAACATCACAATTAATAACCATTATCTTCTGCATCTGCTGTTGAAATCCACCAGAGGTTAACAAAAACTCCAAGTATTCAAGCTTCTTTTTATAGAAATAGCATTTCCATGGCTTGATCTTCAAATTTACCAACTCTAGGTAGCTCAAACTTCTTCTATGTGCTCCAAGTGATTGGTGAAAATCCCGCTGAAAATGGTTATGTCATCCAAGCACATCAAAGATTCAAGACGACTTTATGTCACTTATGATAGAATCTATCACCCTTTGGAAAATTGCAAGCTCATTAAACAATCCCTGAGGCATTCTCATTGGCTAGAATAATCCTTGAGCAGTGATTATCACAAATTACTCTTGGTCTTTTTTTTGGCAAGTCACTCTGCCAATATCCTAAGATTAAAACCAATGCTAAATTACCTTTTCTTCTCCTTGGCAATTGAGTGCGTTGTTTATCCTTAGCAGCGGCTATGAATCCTTATTGTTGACTTTATCCAACTGACAATAATTGATTACCATCAATTTTATCCGCCCTTATTCTTCACAATTAGATTTAACTCACCAATAGATCTGACAAATTGTATTAGAAGCCCGTTCTCAATCAGTTTACTGATTTCTTCAATGACTACTGCTACAACAGCCTTAACAGTGGACAGGTATCATTTATATTAGTGTTTTTCCCCAGTGGTAACCTTCTGGATCATATTTTTAGTGCATCCAAGGTCATGGTCATCCTGAGAAAATATCAACCAGTTTCTCTCGAATAACCATACCACTACTTCTTGCTGTTGTTCTGAAAGCTACCCAGTTGTCTCAATAAACCAGTACATTAATGCTTTTGGCAGCATATGCCTGTAATCCCATCTCTTTTAGAATTCTAAAGTCATGGAACTCTCTGATATCTGAAATCAGGATAAAATACACAAACGTGATGCTATAATTCCTCTCCACTTTCATCAGCGTTTTGCTCTTTATTGGCCAGTAGCAATCATATTTCTCTTTGGCCTGACATTATAATCCCTGGTGCTACCTAAAAAACTCGGTCTCAATTTACTCTATAGGCAATGACTTCTCCATATAATTGTTTCAATATTTATAGCGTTAACCTGATTAACTATTATTTGCTTTCCCAACAGGATTGTCTTCAGCATTTTTATCCTCAACATTATCCCAAAGTTTCAAGAATCTGCTTTGGCATTTCCATGATTTTTCTTCCAACCAACATTGTATTGAATGAGGGGGTGGAAGGCGAGTTGGTAGGGCGTACAGCTACCAACCTGAAGGTTGCAGGTTAAATTCCTGCCCTTTTCACATCAATCGTGGTTCCAGATAAAGGAAGCTATAGGAGATTATTAGGTTTTAAAACACAAAAACATTACCCATGACATAACTAGAAAAATTCAAGTCCTGATCAGAGGTGGAAAATATTTCTAGGATGTAGTTGAACCTGCTCAGGTTTCATGTCGTTTCTTTCTTTCTCACTTTTCATTATGCCCAAACCCTGGTCAGCTTGCCTCAATAAATAAAAAATAAAAAGCTTGTGTTGGATGAGAATAATACTGTCATTGTAAATTATATTAGCAACATTGATTCCTCTTAATAACGGAGTTTCTCCTCTCTGCTAACATATAAAGGGCAGGGATTTTTCCCTAAATTATTATAGTATTTTCCTCAAAATCACTTTTTGATACCATACTTTTTCAGGAATTCCCTTCCAATGAGGATGTCATAATTTAGCTTTGCCAATACTAGAGTAGGAGCTGATACCACCAGTTCTGAACTTAATTGGAAGTGCATAGTATGCTCCACAGGAAGCTGTAGTATCAATCCAGCAGTTCCATATTTCCTTCTGGTGTTCTAAATCTGGAGAATTCTTCATTTGCTACAACTACTTGGTTGAAATGATATAAATAGGCGCTCAACTGTCAATTATATCCCATACTATCACTTGATTGACTAAAATGTCAGCATACATACACACAGAGTATAGTAATAAAGTCTTTAATTGTGAATTACAGCGTTATATGCTGAGTTATGAGTGTGAATTAATTGCGTGGTCAGATTAGTAAATAATTCCTTGATCATGATAATAAGAAGAGAAAGTTTACATTGTCAATTTCATCTTAAGTATTCTTTAGTGCTTTTAGCAGTTCTAGACTTTTCAGCTAAAAGATTGCATATAATAATAAACTTCTTTCATGATTTTGGGGTCTATCTCCTTCGCTGTGCTTAGGTTATCGCATTTACATCCAAATTAACCTCCTGATAGAGTTGATTAGGTGTATCTGTGTCTACAAATTAAACAAATATCTAAGTCATACATTATTATGTCAGGGGGAACAGGATTGATTGCAATTATAGATTTTTAGTATCTATAATGTTGGCCCTTTTTTGTATCCTGGCTAGTTTTTTCTCTTTAGCTCACACCAGAGTAAATTTCTCTTTGGAGTTTTTATATTAGCCTTTATCAACTAAATGACCAATTTTCACATTTGTGGCAGCAGGTTTGTGTTTTATCCGCTTTTTTTGACTTCTAGGATCAATTTCAGTATAAATCAATCATGTAGTTCCTTATTAGCTCATCAAACTTCACTATTTTTCTGTTCTCTGATAAAAATAACTTTTAATGTTTTATAAAGTGCTTTTACGTTGCTCCTATAATCTTGAGATACTCCACCATCTGTGTTGTGGACGTTTGGTTGCAATAATGACACATAGTGCAAAGAAAACCTCTGTAGGGCTGAAGCACTGTTTTCATTGCTATCTGTGCTTTAA
The DNA here is from genome assembly GCA_022478985.1 of Massospora cicadina. NCBI lineage: Eukaryota > Fungi > Entomophthoromycota > Entomophthoromycetes > Entomophthorales > Entomophthoraceae > Massospora > Massospora cicadina. The sequence continues at coordinate 68,800 of JAKSZP010018519.1, forward strand.
AATATGATAGAAATTTCACGCCATCTAGGATTTGTTTTTCCTGGTAAAAAATCCAGCGAGAGTGGCTAAAGTTTCATCCTTCTTACATATAATTCCCATAAACTCCTGTTTACAACTAGACATCCATGCAGATCACCCAAACTCAGTCATAAGCGCTTCTTTTATATCACTGTATGTCAAAATTACTCGTTGAGATAGGGCAAGACCAGTTTTTAGTCAGTTTAAGAAGTTCATCACAGTTACTACTTTTTTGTCAGTTGCCATCTCCAAAAATCAATTTGAGTAAGTGGAAAAAAACTAGTGCATCATTTTAAATAAAACATAGGTGATTTTGGTGTTTTTGAAAAATTTTCAATTGCTACTGTGGCAGAAGATTCCTGCTTTGAAACCTGATTAATGATAGTGTGTTTTTGTGGGTCATCAATAAAATTGCTTCAAAAACTCCAGGCATATTTTTGGGGGTTGTACTGTCCTTCTGAACTTTCATGTAACTCATTGTCAGCTTCCTGCACCTCCATCTGATAGCAAATACACCTGTGATTTTTGAGCTATTGTAAGCGCTTTAGGATCTGCCTTACGTCTACCAAATTTGAATGAAAATGTTTCTATCCGCTTCCCTTTCAGTTTTCTGCATTATAGTAATTATTTGATTAATTCCATCCTTTTATGTTTCAATAGTGTGACTGTTATATAAAATTTTCGTTAGCCTTTATGACTTGTTCTAAATATACCTCGGTTTTTGCCACTTTCTCAATAAAATTAGTTAGATAATTTTGTAATGACAAGTTCAGTATTTTCTTTTTCACTTTTTCAAATTAAGTCCACAGATTCTGAAATTCATTCTTGTATGACATTGTGTTGATAACTTCTTCTTTTATGTTTGGCTGTAAAACTCAACTAATCTCTATAGTGAGCACCATTTGTAAACTTTTTTGTGTTTTCTGCACATGTTCAATGTGTTTGTTGGTTATATTGGGGCTATGAAATGAAAATTTTGCAATAGTATGAAGACTATCGTCCTATTTTGGTCTTCAAAACCAAATTGAGCATGTCTTCAGCGCTAGACAGTTGTTAAAGCTCTTCCTTCTAATACTTGAAGGTACTTAAAATCTTCCATAAAAATATTTTTTTAACTATTCCTATAGATTTGAAAATTTTTGACTAAGGGAACTTCTCCTTCCTCTCTTAACACAAGAGATATTTAGAAACATAAAGCAATAATGATAAGGGTTATCTTTCTATAACTATAATCTCAAGAGCATAATATAAAAACTTATACAGTCTAAATATCTATGAGAACTTTAAATCATCTTTATTAAATTAAAGAAAATAAAAGGGATCCATGTAGGGAAATTTGACGCTTAACAATTTTGTTGGTTCCCCAACAAGAACAGCAGCCATCGCTGATGAATTTAGCCATTAGGAGTCATTAAAAATGATGATTTTTCATCCGTCTTGTCAAACCTCCACTACTCACTAGAACATAATTGCTCCTGGGTTGATTATCTGAAGGACGTGTCCAAACGTCTACACAAACCCCAGAAATTTACCTTTATTAAGCTAGCCACCTGCTTAGGTATTAAAACTTTTACCAAGAACAGCAAGTCACATTTTCTAAAAGGTTAGCCCAAAATTTTTGCAAAAAGCGTTGACAACGCCCAGCAGCTAACAATTACCCTTAAACAATTAGTGACAAACTTTGATTTATTCATACAAGATAATTGAATTATTTATAAATAAATATATAATCAAACAACTTGTAAACATTACAGAATCCTCCTCAATAAAACATCAGTAATTTAGTGGGACCAAATCCTATTGAGTTAGCTATCTTCCCATAATGAATAACAACCAAATATAATTGTCATATCTATGATAACTCTCACATGTGCTATGTTAAATAATCACAGCGGATAAAGATGATAATAATATATTTGATTATGCTGAATTTTGTGGTCATACTAAAATCCCAACACATTACTCTTATAGACTATCAACTATCTTAGTCCTTACTCTAAGGAGAATGATGAGCCTATTATTGAGAATAGTTTGAAGTACTCTTTGTATATGAAGGGACCATGGAGCTGGCTACTAACAGACGAAAGTTTAACACACCTAGATTTTTCTTGACATTAGTTCACGGGAAATTATGATGCCTTACTCAAAAGAATGTATTTCTTGAGGTCATTTTAAGGCAGCCCTTTTAAATTTTAGTATAAACTTGACCTTGTCTAAATTAAGCAAGACTTCATGCGCATAAACTTAAAAAGTGAAAATAATATACAGACTTTGCTAAAAAATTTTATTATAAAGCCCAGACCAAAGCCTCTTGTGTCTAGTTACATTGGACAATGTAATAGCCGCTGTGGTATCCACTTTGGCTCAATCGAAACTTGCATTTTGCTTTCAAGGAGTCAATAAGCTTTTCATACCATTAAATCAACATCAAGGAAGCTAAGAACTTACCAGAGTTTAGACGTATCACATCTCATCTATTAAGGTCACAACCTCATAACCAATCCCTTGGGTAAAACATAAATTTTATACAGATTTAATACCTGTTCCTAATGTTTGTTCTTTAATCACCAAAAGCGTCAAATTAGGAAGAAGAAATCAAATAATTCGGAAAATTGAGGTGTTATATGAGTACAAGTCTCTAAAAGCTAACAATATACGCCTCAACAACTTACTCAAAAATATCAAAAGCTGATTGCTTCATTGTGTCTGTTACTGATTGGTTTTCCCTCAATTATACTATCATAAATATAATATAGCCTTCAGTTCATTTTAATCTGCTCTTAGGAGACTCTCTGAAACCCTTGACAATCCAATTGTATCCATTGTTAATAATTAAATATTATATTTTAGTCTCAATATCATTTGTGTGGAGGATGTAGTGCACAAGGTAGGACTCCTTTCTATTGTTGATACCAGTTCCCCCATTATTGTTATCTCCTGCTTACTAATGAGGTAGATAACATTTGCCCTCAATTGTAATTACACTATGGAATATGAGCCCCTAGACCCTCCTGCGCAGATCCCTCATGGCTTACTAGTCATTTCCCTTTTGATTTGGGTCCTTGGTAGTGTCTTTCTCAGCGAACGTCTTTGACAACTATAGTTTTAATTACTAAGGGCCCTAATTGATGGTCGAGTCTATTATCAATATTTGCCACAAAGATATGCAATTCTCTATATTGGGTTATCACGTTCCACTAATCATATAGAACATGCCTAAGTAGAAAGGGAGGAGTAAGCCCTATAGTTAAATATTGGATTCTCCCAAGTCAATTAAGTGCTAGAATTTATACAATAGACAGAAAACTAATTTATCTTTATCCAGAGTCAAAGTTTAAGAGGGAATGACTATTTTTTGCTAATAGGTCGTCATTTACCCTAAGTCTTATATTCTAATGGAGATGTGCATCCATGTCAATAGACCTCCAGCCCATCTGCTGGAGGTTTATGAAGAAACCAATCTTTCTATATTTTATTATTGACTTGACTGGCATACTTAATCACATATATAAGAATATAGCACTGTATTAATGAAAAATTACACCATAAAAGCCAAGTTGTGACCCAAAATCATCTAGTAGCTTATTTCCACATTATACTACTCTTAAGGTAATTCTTTTTTTTGGCTGTAGATCTCTGACTAACCTAGGACTTAAGAACCCCTATCATACTTTAAGTTGAGGTAAAAATTGGTGATTAACTTAATCTTGAACAATGACAATTGGCAAATTCCCTAATTCTAATGAAAATCATAATTCTAAAGGGATAAACGACTTCAGGACGATAAAGGGGGCCCAACATAAGGTGAACACCAGTGATACGCAACTCATTCAGCAGAACCTATCAGAAATTAAAGGTGAAAGAAGCTCAAGTGAATAAGGAATTGAAACAAATATTGGACGCTAATCTACTAAACCATTCTCAAAGCCCATAGGCTTCTCACCTAATATTGGTCCACAAAAAAGATGAAAGCCATCACGTTGTAGTGTATTAAAGAAATCTTAATGAATTAGCCTAAAAGTTTTTGCTACCCAATACTATGTAGTTTAACACTTGCTGAGTTTTAGCTGTATTCCAGTTTTTCTGCGCCATGGATCTTGCCAGAGGATATTAACAGAAAACTTGAACCTGAAGACACAGAGAAATGTGTGCTAATCTCCGGTGAAGGGTTTCATGATCTGGCTTGAATTCCTCAGGAGGCTATTAAATGTCCCTGCAATTGTCCAATGGTCAATGGACAGTATGCTCAGAATCCTTAAAATGGCTTGTGTATTAGTTTATTTAGAAAATGTAAAATGTTCTTTTATACATTCATAAACATTTTCAACACCTATGAAAAGTCTTCTATCAGATTTTAGCACCGTCCTTAAAGAAGAATCCCGCCAAGTGTAGTTTTTTAAAAGAGAATAAAATCTATTGGCCACAAGGTTACATGTAAAGTAATCTTTCCATTTCCTGACAATGTCATCACCATAAAGAAGATGTCCAAGATGAATAGCTTAAGCAGGGTACAGTTCTTTTTTTTGCAATTGTCATTTACTATTGACAATTTAAATACTATTTTGCTGAACTTACTGAGCCACTATAGCTTTTCTTCTCAAAAAGAATCCAATCTACTAGGAATAATCTCAGCATCTGGCTTTTGATTCCCTGTGAGTTCCTTGATGTCTGATCCTATACTAATCTACCCAAATTTGAAAACCATTCATCCTGTTCACGGATGCTAGTGACATAGAGTCAGAGAAATACTGGCACACATTGAATCTGATCAATTCAACATCATATAAATTCTCCAGAAAAACTCGGACTAAGGCAAATAGAAATAGATTTTTATAAGCTAGGATTGTCTATGTAGTAAAGTTTTAGCGTTTTCACCCCTTCCTCTATGGGAACCATGACAACTGTAACTGATCATGCAATATAAAATTTGTTGCAATAGATGAAGGATCCTGGTGGGGGACTTGCATGTTAGGGACCTTAAAGTAATAAAATCATGATTTTTCTATTGTGCACCATGTGGTCTATCCATCAGAAAACTAATGGCTATCCCATTTGCCTATACTAACATTATATGATTGTAATGAAGATTGGGCTTATGAGCTGACTGGACGACCCAAGATGTGGGATTGGGAGATGCCTCAACTTCATAATCTAATAACGCCAAATAATACTTAACTTAAGCTTAATAAGTTTTGATTTTAAAAAAAGTCTGACGGCCTGACTACCAAGTGTACGTCTCTTAGCAAGAGCTGAAACCATCCAAAGCACATACCGATGTGAGTCATGGCGACCTACAGAAAACCTAAGAGTGATTTAAAGGTTTATGTTACCGTGAGAAAATAATTCCTCCAACTATAATATTATTGATGTGATCAAGGTTTGTCAACCTTGGAGCATATAAATCATACTGAGATAGATTTCTAGCCAGTACAGGTTTTGAACCTGTGTTTGAACAAAACCTGAATTAGAGTGGAAGTAGAGATTACCTTTCCAGGCCAACCACCCTCCCTATAATATTATTAATTTAATCCTTATTTTGAACGAGTCAAGATCCCTTTAATAATATTTATCATACTAAGTCACTGCAAAACCTCATCTTTTTAATATTCAGTATTAATACAATTAGGCTTGTCAGATTATCAGATCTCTAAACTGTAAGCCAAAGTTCAAATAGGACTTGAAGTTATTAAATTAGAGTAGCGGTTAAATGAGACAAAAAATTTTCAAACAATTTTCTTTATTAGTTTAAAGGAATCAATCTAATCCCTGGCAAGTCAGGATGCGTCACCAAGTTCTTAATGGTTCCCTAAAAACCAGGTTCTTCCAAGTCATTTTTAGTTGGTGCCCAGTTGAGGTCTTTATTATTCTCCATTGGCAATGACCTCTTGACCATGTGGATTAGAATTTTCCTTTTTGTGGCTCAGGAATCTGAGGAGCTAATCCTGAAGATGTATCCATTGGTCTAGACATGAGTTATGATTCTTATTAATATTTCCTAACAGCCTAAATGGCAGGTTCTGATTAAGAGGGCTTAATAATTTGCTTATCAATGATCTTTTTTGGGAGGAGGAGACCAAGATTATAATAGTATTTTATATCCTGACAGAGCCATCTGTATAACTTTTAACTCTATTGCACATTTTCCGCGGCTGATTTTGTAAAAAAGGTAATATGTGGAAGTTGTATGAAGAAAACTAACAGTCAAGTCTCTCCTCTACAAGTGGTTTGTACCCCACTTAGATATCATCTACAGGCAGGTTATGACTACCTTACTTCAGGTAACATCAGGGCAAATAAATATGGGAAACATTCCCTCTAACATTTACACAAGAGAACAATTGTATAAAACGTTTCTATATTTTTATCTTTGTTTCATATAGTCAATGATTTAGATAAGGAATCCAGTTCCTAACTCATTGTTTGGCGCACAAATCAAAATGGCATTTTCCTTGAAGATATTAACTCAAAAAGTTTCACCAAACAATGAACACTTCATCCAGCTAGTTGTTATCCATCACTGATAGATTATGAACCTTCATGTGTTGATTTAAAAATTAACTTGTCCCAATGCCATTATCTAACTTAAGCATATTAACCTTTGCAATCTAGTAGCCTGCTTAGGTAATGGGACAATTTCCTCACTTTCAACTGGCAACATCCCCAGGTTAACCTGCAAGTTACTGCCAATAAAGTGTTTTTAACGCTTCAGTAAATCTGAAAACACCCTAAAATAGATTACAAATACTGATTGATACACATAAAAAAGTTACTTGTTGATTATTAAACCAAAAATTTAGCTCCTTATAAAACTTTTTTTTGATGATTATCCTGACAAGCCATTATTAATCCATTAATGGAATAAATCAAAAGTAAGATTAAACTAAAAGCTCATATGAGAATATCCAAACATAAATCATTATACACTGATAAATCCAACATCCCTTAAGGTTGCTTATTAAAGATCCACCAAAGTAGGGTAAGACAGATAGTCATTAATATGATGCCTTAACTGGATGATGTAGAAATAAACCCCAACACATCCCACATCTTGACCAGATTTTCAGAAAAGATGGCGTTTTGGAGGCAGATTTTACTTCATTTTGTGGCATGGATCAGCCAAAACTGTTAAAATCAATCTACAATAATCAACCTTCTTCAATCCAATAGAGTTCTTTAGAATTTAGCTGAAAAATGTTTTTCTTTTGCTCAATGCTTCTCTTCAAGGCCATTATTAAATTAAATTAATTGTGATACTCTGAATAGGTGACAGACATTATCAAAAGAGAAACTTCAAGAACAAATAAAACCAAAAATATGAGCCAACTGCCCTAAACAAGCAGTGAGACACAATAAAATGAGTAAACAACCTACCAGGTGGCACAGCGATGACTCACCTATCCCACCATGGTGGTAGGGGAGAGGGATCTGGCAGATTATCAACTTTGACTTCAGAATTGAAAAGTTGGACCAATGCTGATAGCAAAAGTGTTGGGGCGTCTGCAGAATGAGGGTTGAGGAGGAGCAGATATTTTTTAAATGAGAATTTGGGTGTGAAACATAGCCTTCATGAATTCAGCCACATGGTGTTCAGCTTGAATGTGGGCATTAAGAAGATGAGCGATTTTGCAATGTTGGCTCTGGTTACACGCGTGTATAGGGAAAAATCTGCCAGTTCAACGAAATGTTTGACAGCATTGGTTGCAGTTCCAGCTATGTGTTTGATTTCTTTTTACAACTACAGGGAAATCAGGGGGAATGTGTGATGTGCATCCCTTATTTAAATCAGCAACAGATTTTGCCATTTCTTCACGGAGATGGTGATTTTTGGATGAGGTCACCATGGCCTCAGCAAGCTAATGGTCGCATTGGTATGGGAAAGCATTGGATTTGGGGATATATTGGTTGGGCAGGAGTGGGGCATTTAATTATGAATTCATAAAAGGTTCTAGATCGATTGGTTTAGCTGGAGGTGAGACAATTTCACCCAATATGGTCACTTCATCCATTAAGTCCCAGGTATTTTAGTTGACTTTAAATGTTTTGGTTATAAGTGGCTATGGCTGGGTAAATTTTGAGGTGGAAGATTTTTTAGATTAAACATTGGTCCAAGCCTGCACCTGATTGTTTGGAATGGGTGTAAATTGGCTGGCTTGGGTTTGAGTTATTAAGTTTTGCTTCTGATTAAAGCGCATGGCCTGGGGGGTGGGGCATCCAAAATCCCCACTTGAATGCTGTTGGTGTGGCCTCATGAGTGGAGTTGGCCATGTTTGCAGGGTGTTAATTTTAATAACATGCTTTTTCATATGGTACAATTCATGGCAGAGGGGAAAATTGTGAGACTGTTGGAGGTGCAAGCCCAAAAGAATTGGTCAGGTATGGATAAATTAGGCTTGCATGGGATGTTCTGGGCCATAGTAAGCTGGTGGTGGGTAATGGTGGCCATTGCCCAAGGTGCCGCTAGGCGCTCAGCACCACCTGGGTAAATAAATTGGAGGATGGGCTCTATGCTATAATCAGATAGCCCAGACATCAACTCCTCATAGAGTATTTGAGGGGGAAGGTGTGAGGGGAGGTTTTCAAAGGTTACACAAGTGTGGTATCATTGGGAAGGCGTGTATGGGTGGTGGTAATGGGTGTGTTGTTGTATAATAAGGGCGTTGCAGCTGAAGCATCCACATCCTCTTCATTAGGAAATCCAATATTAAGATAGCCCTTGTAAGGGCGGAAGTCAATAAAACCTGCTGATTTAAAGGTGGCCATTGCCAGCTCAATAACCACTTTGTCAGCATATGGGAAGAGAATTCTGTACTTGAGTGGAGGCAAAAGTGTATTTTGGATCTAAGTTGGGCTAGGTGGTGGGGGCAGGTTGGGTGGACTCGCACAAGGTGTAGTGCCAGTCCCTTAGAGGGACAAAGCGGCCAGATGTATTTGGTGGACTGGTTGATCCAGCCCGCATGCATTTGCCTGCCAGGTGATAAATGCTAGCAGTTGGAGTACCGCTGCCCCATACAGGGGCGGCAGGTGGTGGATCTGATGACATAAATGGAAAACTGATGTGTTGAGGCAGCTGTGGAAAATTAACTGTTTTTTTCAAATTGCTCAAAAGTGATGTCAAGTGGAAAGAAAACCTCTTCAAGGCCATTATTGGCAGCATGACTCCTCCTCCTCTTCTTCTCATGTTTACTCCTTATCACAAGATATCAATTATATTATATAAAGTGCCATACCAGGATTATTTAAATATATTTGAAAATTGTAAGTCCTTTATGCATGTTTTCCCCCAGTTTAGGGATCTCAAAACTGACATATTTTAGTAACTTGTTTCTCTATCTTCATAATTCTCGCTAACAACAATGACAAAGAGCCTAACACAAATGGAAACTGGTCCTTACAAATGTCTGCACACACTCGGTTATGATAATATTTTCACTACCATAGTTATGCCCCCCTGCCCCTAGAGTTCCTAGGCAGTCACATGCTTAAAACATGAGGTCACAAAAGAAATAAACCAAATATTATATAGTCTTGTGTTTCATTAGGGATTCCCTTTCCAATCATATATTTTCATATAGCTTTTAATTTTATAAATATTTTCTTCTATACTTTCTCTCTTCTTAGATCAAATATTTTTAAGCAATTAGTATATTTCTAATAACTATGCAACCATTGGTAATGGTTCTACTATAAATTGTTCCATCATAATTTTTTGAAAATTTCAAATGCCCCAGACCATAGGGCGTCCAATTTTTTCGTCATCTGAAACTATGGGTACACAATAGGCTACCTATCACCAACATGGTTCTCCTCTGATCTTATTGGTTATATTTGTTTTGTTTCTTTGCTTGAATCCTTTTCTCCAGCATTATACTGAATTCTTGAGTATTCAATTCAATTTAAATATTAGGCATTTGTTTAAATATCTTTCTGGACTCATCTTCAAGGTTGTTTTCAATACCAGATATATAATTGGCAGAAATGCAGCTATCCATAAATATAAACTAAAAAGGGCTTTTTCTGTTGCCATATGACTTCTGATAGCACAGGGGAACAAAAAGTGTCTGTTGCATGAGATTTCTCGGCTATTTCTATGTATTTATGCATCTTCAATTCTAAATATGAAGTAAATTTACCCTGTGCATGATTTGTTTTCATGTAATACAGCTAAGACAAGTCATCTTCCCCCATACTTCTCATCAAGCTTATCTTGAAGCAATCTGTAAAGACTCTGAATAATGAAAATAAATGTTATTAACACATTGTTTCTTATTTTACTGGTCTGTCATTTGACAAAATAAAAGCAGGTGGGTTTGATGGTCCTCACAATCAATCCAACATAAAAAGGAATTTGTCAGGAAGATGGAGCAAAAGGAGAGAGCAGCATTGATGTCCTTTGTAGTAGTTATTAACAACTTCCTTGGTAACAAGAAGGCAGAAAACTAGTACTTCAGGTTTAAAGGATGCTAAAGGCATTTGTCAACCTTGGATGCAACATGAGTATTAAGATATACTTTCCATTAACTATCTTGATAAATTTTTATAAAAACCTAGAGGTGTTAGCATTGACCAGTGGAACTCTTCTAAACCCAGAGATAATGGAAGATCGTTATCAAAGTCGTTGGGCATGCACATGATGACATACTACTGCTGGAACATCAAATGAGACAGTCCTGAGCATGTCCACAAATTCAAGAGCTACAAGCGGAAATTCTTGTCTAGATGAGTTTTGCATGCCTTATATGTCACATTGCTACTTCATTTAATTAACATCATTCATATCTACATAGCAATGCTATAGTTAAGGAACTTATATGTTTGTATTTAAAAGTGTTTTATGTCATTTTTTGCTCTAAAATACATGATTTTATTTCTTTGCATTAAAACATTGTATGCATAATTGTACACCATTGCATATTTTTTGTGTTTAAATTACTTATATTATTACCACAAAGGTGATTAAGATAATAATTCAAATTTGTTAGTTGAGATAAAAGCTGAAAAATGTGAAAATTTTACATTAACATGAAAAATTGTTAAAAATGAATTGCAAATAAATCTTTCTTTGGGAGAAAAACTAACTTCAGATATGAAATAGCGCATCCAAATTAGTTAAGAACAAGTGTTTTATTAATGCAACAAAATTTTGTTCCTATGTGTAATATAATTAAAGGTTACAAAGCATTAGTAAGATTTTTAAGCAGAAGCTTTCCACGCTACTAATTTCTTAGCGCGCTACTAGGGTACCATATACCATCTCTACCATTCTTCATTTCTTGAAGGTATGGAACAGATATCACTCTCCTAATTTCAATTAGATTATTTATTATTGTAATGCACATAAGGTCAAAATTGTTCCATTGTCGCTGAGTAACACTTTTAGACATCCATTAAGGCATGCTACATGATCTAAGATGAATTTTGCGAAAGTTGTATACATCTATAGGACGTAAGGCTTTTTTTGACACATCAGGTCAAATGATCAATTGCAACGCTTATGTACTTTATTCCCCATTACTAACATGCATTGGCCCCATCACATCAATAGACGCCATGTATTATGCAAACCTAGGGCATACTAGTTGATGTTAGATTACATTCTTGTGGAGCTTGTGGGTCTGACACCCCACACATCAGGATAGCTAGTCTTCCAAGTCATAGTAAAAGGGTATCAGTAATAAAACTGATAAAGGCTATCCAGAATTTAATATTAGGCCGATATGTCCTACAACTTTATGTGCAGCTCAAATAACCATAGAACGTTCTAATATTCTCGAAAGTAAATATTTTTTCACATTTATAGTCTGTAGAGGTGTCTTCTCATTGTTTATGTGTATTCCATAGCCCTCTCTAAGGCTTCTAAATCACCCTGAAGTTCTTCACCTAAATTTCGTTTGATCATCTATTAAAAGTTTCTTCCACTTATTTTACATGACATAGATGGCAGGCAATAGCAATATTCCGTCAAACTTTTGATGGGTTGCTCCCACCCTGTGAACAGCTTTGAAACCATAGGCTTGCAAATGCAAATCTCATTGGGGCATTCTCCCGTTAAATCCTTTAAGAATGTCAACCAGAATAGAAACAAATGGTCAAACATGACTTTAAGTTTGTCTCATGAATATAAACACATAATTTTTGCAGGTGTATACTATCATAAGGATTCACGCTTTGTCACTTTACAGTTGCTTTCATCCACAATAGGGTTTGATTCACTAAGACACTGGATGCTATCCCTGAAATCATCAATTTTGCCTAAAATGGCACCAATCTCCATCAGTGAAGCATCCAATTAAATTCTAAAAGCATAATTGAAATAAGGATAGTCTAAAAAGGGACTGGACATCAGTTACTTTTGTAACTCATTGAATGCGTTTTGAGCCTCTTCATTCAATATGAATTATTTTTTAATTTCAAATATAGATTATTGGTTCTTCAATTCTTGCATGGTCTTTAATGAATCAGAGATAATAGACAACCATCCCTAAAAACTTAAATACCCTAACATTATTTTGGGATAGACATTTATTTGATCGTTAATATCTTCTGCTGTTATAGGTATAATCATTTAAGTTTACCACAAACCACATGTTATCATGCTCTTTTCTAAAATGACATTTTCTAGGATAAAGCTTCAAATTAACTACCATTTGGTGTTTAAACACTTCCTCTAAATGATTGGGATGATCTGTGAACGTCCAACTTAAAACATTGATATCATCAAATACACTAAAACACAAAATTTTTTAAGTCACTTAGTATGGAATCTATTTCTTTTTAGAATGTGGTCGATGTGTTACACAGCCCTTATGGCATCCTAGTTGGCTTATAACCCTTTGTGCGGTATTTATTGTACAATTTCTTGCACTTTGTTGGCAAGTCTATCTGCCAATACCACGAAGTCAGATCCATTGCCAGCAAGATTTTTCTTCAACCTGAAGTATTTATTACATTTTCTATCCTTGGCAAAAAATAGAAATTATTCTTGGTGTTTTTATTTGGTGATAATCAATTACTACTAATTGGACCTATCTTTTTCTTTAATATCAGGATTGGAGTAGCCCGGGGGTGGAAGGCGAGTCGGTAAGGGCGTACGGCTACCAACCTGAAGGTTGCGGGTTCGATTCCCGCCCTTCGCACATTGATCGGGTTGCCAGCCAAAGGAAGCTATTGGCGGTTAGTAGGTCTAATAACACGAAAACCTTACCCATGACGTAACCAGAAAAATTTGAGTCCCGATCTGGAGGTGGAAAAAAACTTTCTTCGACGGAGTTGACCCTGTTCAGGTTTCATGTCGTTTCTTTCTTTTGGTAATGCCTGTCCCCTGGTCGGCTTGCCTCGGTTAAATAAAAAGGATTAGAGTAGCCCATGGACTTGAGGAAGACATAAGGAGCCTATGTTCAAAAAGCTTATTGTTTTCTTTAAACACTCCCTAAGCAGCTTTGGATTATTGGACTCGCCTCATTATATTAGCTGAAATTATTAAATACTGATTTATGGAAAAAATTATTGCACACACTAAATCATGATTATTTTGAGCGAATATCACCAAATATCTTTCTAAAAATCTGAGTACTTTATCTTGCTGACATTCTAAAACAAATCAAGTTGCTTACAATCTATTATTAAAAGAATAACTGTGCCAGAGAATTTCCAGCAATCATATTTTATGCAACGTCTTGTAACTTTGTAATTCTTTATTATAGTTAATGGGATTAAATTAATCAAAGATATTATTAAAACTTATACCACCTTAATCAGAATTTCACTTAAATTGACCAGAAAAATCAGATTATATATGGCTTTAAATAAAAATCACAGAGTTAACAAGATTCCAACCTTGATCTATTATGGGGCTAGATCCTAACATTAAGCTTTTTTATACCTCAGGAGTTAAACTCATGTATACTACTAGTTTCTTTCCCAATATACTAATAGTTGGAGTTTTTGTCCTTAATGGTATTCTGCAGTTTAATTTAAGAAAAGATGGCATCACGCAAGTTTCTTCCAACGGATTGTATTGTATTTGTATCATGCTGAAATTGTAAAAAAAGATAAAAGATTATTCTTCCTTTTTGGAAAAACTTTCTTTTTTGGTGATAAACCATAAGTAAGGTTCCCATCAGAATATATAAGTTGTTTTCTTCAAAATCACACATAACAACATACTTTCTCAGAATATAAGTCTTGATAAGGATATCATAATTCTGATTCACCAAACTATGGATGGCTCTGAAACCACTAGCAATCCAATTTAAGCGCCAGTGCAAAATATTTAGCACATGAAGTTGTAGTAATTTTCAAGCTGTCCCATATTCTTGCCTGTGCTCAAATCTGAAGATATCTCATCTGTTTCTTCAATTTGGTTGAAAAGTCTTGACAGATGCTCCACAGCCAATTAAAGCTCTTAATTCCACTTGATTACTAGCATTTTGAACATATAAACTCATATTAAATAAAGAAAGTGTTTACTGGGTGAATTGTGGCATCAGGCGCTGAGTTTAAGCTGTAGATTAATTTATTTTTAAAATGTACATAAACTATTTTCATAGCGCTATTAAGAATGGAGACATCAACACCATTGAGCTTTGTCTTGAGCAATTCTTTGTCACACTTGTCAATTTTAGGTTTTACCCATTAGCTGACAAGAATAAGGTCAGGTGAATTCTTTCACTATTTCAGTATAAATACTCCTCATCTTTGCTCTAGTGATAGCTTTAATATCCAATTTACATCCTAATTTAGCAAATCAGGTTTAAGCACATCTATAAACAAATTAGAAACGTTCAAATTATCCTTAAAAACCAAGTGGAGCGGGTTTTTTCAGGAGTTGTAGATTGTTCCTTAAATAAATTGCTGAATCTTTTTCCAAATCCTGGCCAGTTTCCTTCTCTTGGGTCTATAAATGATTCAATTTCTCTTTGGTCTTCTTTCCTCGACCTTGAGCAGTGTAGTGTCAAGTGCACCACATCTACAACAGAGGTCATGGGATTTACTCATCCATTTTGGAATACAAGATTTTTCCCCCCCCCCCCCCCCCCCCCCCCCCCCCCCATCAATACTTGTTTCTGGAAATCCTTATTTTACTTATCACCATTACTTGGTTATCTTTGGAAAGAAACAGTGTAAAATTTTTGGTTAAGTGCCTCAAAGTTTGTGCCTAACATCCTAAGATAATCCACCATTTGAATTGGAAGTATTGGTCACTGACGCGTTAACCATGGATTAGTGCAGGCTTCTTTAAGGCCTTAGAGTTGTTTGTATAATAATATGAGAATTGAAGTCAGACAGTATTTTTGAGCCTTCCAAGATTAGAACTTCTTAGTAAATATGGTCATTAAAAGCTGAAAAGCTCTTATAAATCTTTAACTGGATACCCACAAACATCTTTTTGTGATTATCCATCCATTCAGAGATTCTGAACTTGATCATAATTACATCCTTAGCATCTTTTTACATCTAATAATCCCCGCTTATGTGGGGCAACAACAGATTTCTAAAATTGGCTCTAAACATTTTATAATAGTCACTGATTTCTGACAGTCACCAAATCCAACACCATCATTTTAAGGAGTTGATGAAAGACCAAGGCGCTGCCCCATTGAGAATTGTAGTTTCAGACTATTACAAATTTTTTTATCACAACTTCGATGGGAAGTACTTGACCAGTAGCCCTAATGACTACTGGGGTTTCTCTAAGTAGTCATCCCCAAAATTAATGCTAAAGCACCTGCATATTCTTATGAGGCTTTAGTTTTTCAGCATGGCTAACCTCATATAAATCATGTCAGATGCTCAGCCTCCATATAAGAACATTTTTTATGACTTCAAATGTTTTGAAATCGCTTTAGGATTTTCATTACATAAGTCTATTCTGACGTCAACATTATTTATCTGCCTCCCATGCAGCTTTATGAAGCATTAAACCCCTAATTGACTTAGTCTCCTTCCCCTTCAATGAGGAAATTATTCCATACAGATCATTGTTGCCCTTCAATGCCTGCTCTACTCCTACCTCTGTTTCAGTAACTCGTTCTTTAAGATTGTCAGGTCATCTTGTAATGCCAAATTTAAAGTATAAGGGTTATTTCAACAATTCCCTCCACACTTCAAAAGTTAATTCTTAAAAGACATAATCCTGCAACTATAAGTATTATCTGGTCATAAAACCCCCAGCTACTATGTTGTAAGCACCAAATGTAAACTTTCTTGTCTACTTCATAGGTTCTGTGACTAAATTTATAAGAATAGTGGGGAGTGATAGTTGTATGAAGACAACTATCCAGAAAATTTTTCTCTCCAAATGGTTTTAACCACACTCAGATATCCTCTTTTGTAAAGATGACGAACTCACTTCAGTTAACTTGAGAGCAAATATAGATTAGGGAAACATAAACAACTTTTCACAAAAAGAGCAATAGTATTAAATGTCTAAAAAGCTAGATTTTTCCTGTCTTTGTCTAAATTAAATCAATGGGCTATATAGGAAAATTCAGTGCCCAACTCTTCAGGTGGCATTCCAATAGAAATGTTTTTTCCTAAAAAAATTAACTTAGAAGTTGCACCAAACAATGAACACTTCATTAATCTAGCAAGTATTTGCCATTAATATATTATGATCTTCATGAGTTGAATTCCTAAATAGCATTTCCAAACGCCTTTATGTAACACCATCAGATTAATCTTTACAATCTAACAGCTTTTTTAGGTAATGGGATAATTTATTCACCTACAGCAGGCTGCTAAACCCAGGCAGTTGCTTTTATTGCCAAGAAAAAGTGTTAACTCTTCAGTAACTCTGAAACACCTTATTGATTGGTATCTAATCCCAATTGATCCACATAAGAAGCCCAATCCTTGATTATTAAATTATCATTCAATTCCTTGCAAAATTTTTTCACAATTGTCCCCAACAAACCGATAATCATTTAGGTCAGACTCTAATCCTGAAATAAAACTAAGCTAAGCCTTATATATAATAACATCCAAAATAGTTGTCAAACATATTTAACTAGAAAATCCTTAATGTAATTATTAGTAAGCCAACAAAGATGATCCTACAGATAATAATAGTAATATGTCACAGAAGGATGGTGTGGGAATAACAAAATCCCAACACCCGCTACATGATTCTGTTCTAGGGGAACATAAAGCCATAGTATAGCTAAGTAATCACTTGTCCATTTTTCTTAAGTAACGTAAGCAATGAAGAGCTTATAATTCACCATATTTATAACATGGTAGGACCTGACCATAGGACGTCAAGCTCGTTCTGTCAAAAACAGATTAATGGTTATAAAATAAGACCAAATCTCTTAGTTTATTAGTTGGAAAGATGACCAGCTACCGTTCAAGTGGGAAATACTTTTGGTGGTATTTTATTAATTTTCCTAGGCAGAAAGGGCTTGAAGTTAAATAATTTGACTTCTAAGGCCTTGTCATTAGCGTAAGTATCAGGCATCAGGAATGCTGTAAGGTTTGCACAATATTTGTCAGTTAAGGAATACATCAACTATAGGGTGACAAAAGGGGGCATCTTGATTACTCAAGGATAATTTATCCAATAAGCTAATAAAGCACTGGCAGATTAGCTTAAAGCGCATAGGGCTGGAGGCGAGCATCTTCAGCTAGATAGAAGCTAGGGTCCCATTAGCACGTTCTGCTGCTCATTGGTTAATGGTTATATGGAGCAGAAAGATTTTTGATTTGTACTAGATAAAAAAGGCTACTGGTTTACTTGGGAACTAAAGTTTAGTCCATTGTTTGAAAACAAAATCTTTGACATTTGTGTCTGAGTTAAAACATAACTAAAGATTAATTAGGTTGTCACCTTTGAAGTTTCCGCTAGAGCATAGACCGCCCTACTTCCATTTGGTCAAGTGGTATAAAGAAATAAGATTTAATTATACCCTTGTAAATTGGTGGGCAAGGGTCCCACCACATCAATACTGACAATATTGACGGGTCTTGACGGAACCAACATTTCAGGATGATGCAAAAGGCTAGCCAGATCCTGTGTACAACATATAAACAGGCTTCTAAAACTTCTTGAATGGTTTAAACCGTAAAATTTAATCATAACGCTTTCTTAACCAATCATGAGTCTTCTTCACCACTTCTTGTCTCACAATTGAATGTATGTCAATTATGAAGTCAGTCTGAGAAGAAGGACATATGTAAGGAAACCGATTTCCTTAAGATATATTGTATATCATTCCCTACATTAACTAAGTGCCTTAAGTCATGTTCTGCAACTCAGCTTGAGATTTGGGGGCCTATAAATATCAACTTTAGGTAATGACCAATTAAATTGTGAAATTGGTCCTCTCAGGCATCAATATTGCTGGACTAGAATTACTAAATTTTCATTAGAATTAAAATGGATTGCCTCTGCACAAAAAATAGTGAATAAATGTGATTCTGAAATAGTAGCACCTATTAAACAAAATTTTCGTCATGTCATTCATTTGTTTTACCCATGGAGAGAGGAATGGTTTGTAATGACCATGAAGTGTTTTTTATAAAAGTATGGACAAATGATCTTCACTTTCCAGTAACACAGCTAGGAATCTCATTAAAAAAACCATTGTTCCTTTTGGCGTTACTTGAGAATTTTTGTAGTATGCCACAGGATGGTAACTTGGTCTTTAGTAAAATTGTGCTAGGATAGCTACTACTGCCAACTTGTTAGTCTTGGTGAACAGCAGGATGGCTGAAATAATTCATGATGAACAAAAATAGGCTTTATATATGCAATTATAGCATATTGAAGGCTAGTTACTGCACAGGTCGCCATATATTAATATCTTTTTGCAGAAGATAGACAAGAGATTCAGCTTGATCAATAAACTGATGATAAACTGGCATAAAAACCATCATGTCTAGGTATACTTGAATGTTCCTGAGGCTTTAGTGGTTTGACATCACTTCAATTGTTACAGCTTTTTCAGGTATGAGTTGGATCCCTTGCTTCAAAGCCCTATGGACGATAAATTGCAGCCTATATTGATAAAAGAACTTATTGGGGGCTTTCTCTTAAAAGAGACTTATCTGAGGCTATTGAAAACTTTCTGGAGGTTCTTCATATGGCCTTTGAAGGTTCTCGAAAATATTATAAATGTCGCCAAGGTAGACAAAAACACAGAATAGTTTTGAGTCTCCCAGGATCCCTTCCATTGCACGTTGCAATGTGGCAGGTCCAATACAGAGATCTTAGGGCATCATGGTTGGCCATAATAGTTCTATGTTAGTAATCATAGAGTTCTTTGATTGATCATCAGGTGCCATATCTACTTGATAGTATCAACTAGTAAGATACATTGCTGAATAATTTTGAACCTGGTAGCAAGCAGAGGGAGGCATCAAGCCCTTAATGCGGATACCTAGCTTCTTAATAATATAGTTGAGCCTTTGATAGTCTACCACCACCCTATGGCTACCATCATTCTGCCTAACAAGCTAGAGAGGAAAGGCCCAGGGGCTATGGGAAGGTACTAGCAATTCAGCTTTTAAATAACTGCTTGAGATCAACCTCCACATGAGCTTCTTTGACATTGCTCTTGCTATAGGAACGTTATTTAATGAGTAGTGCATCTCTAGCCTTGACAGATGTAGGATACCATTCAATTTCTTGAAGTCATAGATGGAGTTCAAAAAAGGGCAGAGTGCTCCTCTAGCAACTGTTAAACTCAGTATAATATTCTCTGGTTAACTCAAGCCCAATAAAGGCATCTTTATAAGTATCCCAAAAGGAGGAGGTTCCAGCATAGATCCCGTAGACTCTGAAGATTAAGTATTTTATTCTTATACAGACAATAAGAAAAAAATAAGTGGTTAAAGTATTTATCCACACGGTCCAAGATTTATTGAGTAGGTTTTTCAGCAACACTAAGATAGATTAAGCATAAGCGGGATCTAGACCCCAGGGCAGGTCAGTACTTCTTATAACAGATGTGTAATTACGCCTTGTATTTCTATAAAGTGTCCAGCGGGATTATGACATGTATCTTGGCACCAAAAAAGACTTTGATAATACATGCTATAGTAGCTGACTAATTAAGTAGATAGACATGCCCTCCTGCTCATCTACTACATGATTTGGTATCTGCAATAAATAGTCCCTCTCATGGTATTTAATCAATCAATTTTTACAATCCAAGAGACAGGTTCACTGTTTGATCTCTGATTTGGCATAATGAGAGGCCTTAAATACCAGTGAGACCCTATGTCCTAATAGTGATAAGAACCCATTGCCATAGTGTATGACATCAGAGGAGTCTTGGAGAAACTGGGTCATGAGAAGGAGGTCATAACAGGTGTTATCTAGTGCAACTGCTGAGGTGTTTAGTGACAACTTGACATAATGGATAGTTAACGAGGAGTAGGCCCCAATTAACTGAGTACATTGTGGTCCTGCCATATCATACTTCATTTAGTGGAATATATCACGAGCTATATTAATGAGTTTCATCATTTTCATGAGATGACTTTCACAGAGGAGCCACTCTTAATGATGACATGAGCATAAACCTTTTGAACTCAAACATCTTGTGTTATCAAGACCCCAATTTTGAAGTGGAAAGCTAAGAAATATGGATAATTTATTGAGAGAAGAATAATCATTATCAGTTTCCTTATTACAACTAGTATCAATTTGTCCCCCTTAGGTACAGCAACATCAGACTTAAAAAGTGTCGCAAGGGTTCATAAGGTGTTACAGGGATGTCAGCATGGAGCTCCTCATAATTCATCATGAATGCCTTTTTCCAACTCCCAACAAGTTTTATTAAACAGTTCTAGGCATTATGTCAGAATTCGTTACAATAAGTATGTTTATGTTTTAATTCTTCTGGTCAGAACATGAATATGAGACCATCTGGAGAGGTAGAGGCTAAAGCCATTGGGATTTTAGATGGAATTTAATATCTCAATAAAAGTTTCTTTGATCTCTTGAATACAGGTGAAGTTACTCTTTTGCCCAAGTATATGTAGTTGTATCACAGGGTTAGATCCTAAGGTAGAGATCACATGAGTTAAAATGTCATCTAGCATATTTTTGTTTGTAATAAACAAAAGACTGCACTAAAGCATAGAACTAACTGGTAAACTTTATAGTATTTTCTCCTTTGTTCAGTGGTCAGCCTTGAACGCCTGATTCTAATATACTAAGGTCTGATAACTACAAAATATTGAACTATTGCAGTATGGACTTGTTTCCAGGGTTAAAAATTTTGTAGATGTGATTCTTATGGCAAGGGCCGGGCTGTAAAACAAGAAGTGATATGCTTCACTTTTTGATGGTCCATGGTTCCATTTATCAATCTATCATAAACATACCTAATGGAGACGGTGTTCTCAGGATCTAGAGCAAATCTTATCTTGAATCTATGTTAAAGTTAGTTAGAATAGGATGAACAGAGTATTGATGATGGGTACAGGTGCAGGTTCAGAAATCTCAGTTTCTGCATAATCATAGGCCTCTTGATCTAATAGTTGTAATCCTTGCAAGTCATCTTAAATTGGCCAGTGATAGTATAAAAGAGACGATGGAGCCCTTGTGATTTAAATGCTTTTTAGAGCTCATATTCCATCAAGGTAGATTGTAAGATGGTTTTTCAATTGCTAAAAACTTTCTAAAACCGCGGCAAGTTTGTTCAAGGTTAAGAGATACACTTATCAAGAGCTTTCCAGACGTGCTAAATTTTTTATCTCATTCAAAAGGGCATTGATGAGGACTTTAAGGTTAAGCGGGATCCATCCAAGCAGATCTTGTATCCTTGAGCTACAATCTATCTGATCTCTATGGGCTGTAAGTGCAGTTTGGGTCCTTGTTTTTACAATTTTTTTGGATTGTCAGGAGTTATATTAACGAATAAGATGGCCGTTGAGTTCATTAATTACCTTCTGGCTCTTCAAGCCCTCAGTCCCTTGAGCGCTATTATGCAAGGCAAATTTTGGTAATGATGTTGTACAACTAAAGAAGTGCATCGATCTTGTTAAGGCATTGACTACAAAAGATTTAAGAAGTAGCGTATTTTGGTGAAGATGTTCTCAAGTTATATGGAGTTCCCATTTTTCACATAGCAAGCTGGCTCTGAATTTATTACTATTAAATAGGATAATGTCCACAATGGCCTACCAATTGCCACAGCAAAGCTAAAATGTTACATTGTATAAAATGACTATATATGAATTTTAGGTTTGGGTAAGTCCTAGACGTCAGAAACTTCATGATTATAAAGTCCTACCACTTGTAGTACATAATGCATAGCTTGATGTAAGAATCTGGAGAAAACGTTTAGTTCTACGTGATAGTTCTCCTGATAGTAGAAAAGGCAATGAATACAAATCTACATTGTAGAAGATAAGTATTTGGCTCAGTAGTAATCATAACGTCCTCCCAAGGAGTATAAACCATTCAGTGCTTCTAAAATTTATCAATGTTTTCATAATGAAGTTAAAGAAGAGCTTAATCCTTTGAGGGTAATGTGAACAAAAAAGTGGCCCAAAATCATAAGTTTTATGCCTGCAAAAAAGTCATTTTATATTAAGACGTGTTTTTCATTTGGGTACACTTATCACCCAATTAGAAGATTTATTTTTTTAAAATTTTCTCCATTTTCTTGTTAGACGCTTTCATTATATATCTTGAGGGCCCCTGTAGTGAGCACCAATTATGTTGGCTTATCAGTTCTTTATAATTTAAGCTAAGGTTCTATGGGTCATAATGAAGTTACTTTATTAATCAGTTAAAAAAGACAAAGAAGATGGGGCAAAAAGTCTTTTTATTAGATTATAAGGTTTTTAATTATATATTGAGTTGGGGCGCGTCACTGAGAGTACCTCCATGGTATCTACAATCAGCTTTTTTCAAGACATTCTAGATCAACTGCCCAGTTAAGACCTTCATTGTTATACATTGTCGATGAGCTAATGAGTGCATTAATCATATTTGAACTTTTTTAAGCGAAGGAAGCTAAAGTGTGGGTCTTAAAAAGTTTCTCCATTAGTTCCTTCACGCATGATGATTTCTGATAAATTTCTAAAGTGTACCTTGGATGCCAAGTTCTGATCAAGAGGGCTCAATAATATGCTTATCAATGGTCAAACTAAGATTGGAATCTCAATTTTTATTATTAAAATCCTAACAAAGCACTTTCCTACCACCATGTGTGCATACCAATACATTATCCTTGCTATCTATCATTTCACAAAAATGGCTGTGCAATAACTTTAGTATTCACTACTGCTAAGGCAACTGCCTCTTCCTTACTTAAACAAGTCTGCACCCAGAATGATAGCCCAAAAGTACTTCTGTCAGATGATAATACAACTTTCATGACTCAGTTGGTAACCAAATTCAAATTGCTGATGAGACGTACCAAGTCTTTAAAGCCGCCTATCACATTTTCACAAATAAGGCTGTATAGTGATCTATGTATGCTTATCACTATTTTTGTAATTTGACTCAAATTTGATATATCCCAATGTAATGAGTATTTCCTCGAAGCTAATATGGCTTATTAGGTAAGCTGTCACTATAAATATAAAGATGCCCCCATTAAAGGTTCTATATGGTTAGGACCTCATGTTACCCTCTAGCGTCCATCCCATATTAAAAATTTAACAACTTATTAGCAGCTTAGCTATGAAGAGACTGGCATAGGGGATAATTTAAGCTTCATTGTCTGGTGACGAAATCTCTATGGGACTATTGCCAGAAGATTTACTGAGCAATTTAATGCTAAAAAACCTTATACCTCAATATTAGTTGTGAAGCAGAGTACTTTTCTACCTTCACTGCCCTGGAATAAAGAACCCTAGATTGATGTATCAAGTTATGGACCCTATTGAGTGACATAAAGCCCTGGTCCAGAATGCTATCGCTTTCATCAATATGGGGATTGTTGCCAATTGAGTCCATGGAAGGTTTCTATGAAGATATGTACCAGTGACAAGATCAAGTAAAATTACTTTTAAAAGTAAAATTTGGATTAGTTCATATAGAACTTAACTTCAGATGATTTAGCCATCAAACAATGTTAAATACCACTTAATGAATCCATTAATTGGACTTTAATCGCTATGTATATTAAAGCCAAACTGGATCCAAAACTCCTTCATTGAATACAAAGGGTCAAATCCCTTAATGGTCAAAGGACAAAGCTAAATTGAAGTTTGGGGAAGATCTTGCTTATTAAAGAATATAATACCATACTAAAGGCATGTTAATTTAAAGAATTAATAATAACCATCATATAAATAAATTAAGCATGAATACTATATCTTGCATTTTTAAATCACTGCAAAAGTACATTTCCATAGAGAAAATACATCCCTCAGGAAGCACGCTGATGCTAGTTAGACTAAAAAGCATTTAACCTTTAAAGGTTCTGAACTTTAAACTCCAAAAAACCCAAGAGTGCTTTAGTTAAATAACATTAGATTTAAATTCTATTATTCATCTTTTCTAGTATTAGTTAAAAATTTTATATTCTATAACATTCTATTTTATATAATTTTTTTATAATGCTACACTCAGCACTCCAAGGTCATTCATAGTCTGTCCATGGCTAGAGGATCTCATATAATATTCTTTATAGTATCATATTTGGCTTCTTTTTTATTGACCTATGTTAATATTCTAAGGACCTCTACCACAGAATAATTAATTACTCTATTAGTTAATTTCTACAGTAAAGTTCTTTTTTTATCTCCCTTTATTGTATATCGCAAAGAAAGCATTTTATATAACAAAGTAATACTAACGCCTCCTTTGTAACTTAACAATATCCCTCTTCTAACATTGTAATACTATTATTCTAAATGAAGTTCTCAATTTATATTAATAATTCACAAAAAATACTAATTTTCTAATTAGAATTAGTATTTTATTACTATAAATAGAGTACTCAATCCTCATCCATAATTTTTATTGTATTTTCCAGAGGAAAGCTGACCAGAGGACAGAAGATACTATATAAGAAACTTCATAAACCAAACAAATTAAAAACATGCACTGACAGCCCTAAATGAGCAGCAGGAAACACAAAAGAAACAAAAATAAAATAACATCTACCAGGTGGCACAGCGGCGAGCTGCTTATCTCATCATGGCAGAGGGGGAGGGGGATCATGCAGATCAAAATCTTCATCCTCAGGATTAGCATTAAAAAAGTGGATCAATGCTGATGGTAAGGGGATTGGGGCATCCGCATGATGAGGGTTGAGGTGTGGTAGATAGCAGTAGAGATTGTCAATTTGGGCCTGAATAAAAGTTTATATGCGTTTGGCAAAATGGTGTTTGGCTTGGATGTAGGCGTCAGAAAGTTGGGATAATTTTGCTATGTTTGCTCTGGTGACATGTGTGGATGGGGAAAATTCTGCTAAAGTGAAGGCATGTTTGACAGAAATGGGGGCAGTTTAATGAGGTGGTAGATTTTCTCTTTTGCAGTAGGAGGAAAATTGGATGGTTACAAGGGGATGTACATCCCTTTTTTAAATTCAATGACAGATTTTGCCACATATTCATTGAGATGGTGATTTTTGGTCAAGGCCACATGGCCTTGGAAAGCTGGTAGTCGTTTTGGTATGGAATAGCATCAGGTTTGGGGACATATTGTTTGGGTGGAAATGGGGCATCAAAGTCTGAATTTATAAAAGGTTCTAGATCAATTGGTTTAGCTAAAAGTGGGACAATTTTACCCAATCAGGTCACTTCATCCAATAAGTCCCAGGGATTTTGGTTAATTTAAATTGATTTGGTGATAGGTGGCTGTGGTTGGGTAAGTTTTGAGGTGGAGGATTTTCTGGATTGAACATTGGTACAATCCTGCACCCAATTGGTTGGCATGGGTGTGCAT
Source organism: Massospora cicadina (assembly GCA_022478985.1). NCBI lineage: Eukaryota > Fungi > Entomophthoromycota > Entomophthoromycetes > Entomophthorales > Entomophthoraceae > Massospora > Massospora cicadina. The sequence continues at coordinate 94,673 of JAKSZP010018519.1, forward strand.
TGTCCAGCTTGGGTTTGAGGTGCTAGATTTTGCTTCTGATTTGAGCTCATGACCTGTGGGGGTGGAGGCAGCCAAAATCCCCAATTTATGCTGTTGATGTGGCCTCATGGGTGGAGCTGGCCGTCTTTGCAGGGTGTGAATTATATTGACATACTTTTTAGGTGTGGTTCAATTCATAGCAGAGGGAGGAAATTGTGCAATTGTTGTTCGTGCAGGCCCAAAAGAAATGGCTGAGTGCAGATGGGATATAGGCACGCGGTGGGATGTGCTTTGCCAAGTTTAGCTGGTGGGGGGTAATGTTGGCCATTTCCCAAGGTGCTTCTAGTCTCTCAGCACCACTTGGGACAATAAATTGGAGGATGGGGTCTGTGCCATATGTGAGCAGCCCAGACATCAACTCCTTTTAGAGTACTTGAGGGGGAAGGTGTGAGGGGTTGTTTGCAAAGGTCACACAAGTGTGGTATCATTGGGGAGGCGTGTATGGGTGGTGGTAATGGGGGTGTTTTTATAAGTTAATGGCGTTGCTGATGCAGCATCCACATCTTCTTCAGTAGGGAATCCAATATTGAAGTAGCTCTTGTAAGACATCAATGAATCCCCCCTCGAGTTGGGACCATCTAGTACTAAAAAAGAAGTAGCTCTTGTAAGAGCGGAATTTTATATTCTCTTGGTGCAAAGGTAGCTGGCGTATGCTCAATTATCACTTTGTTGGCATATGGGAAGAGATGTCCATACTTGAAGCAGAGAAAAAAGCGATTATCTGATCAGGATAGGGCTAGGGGGTGGGGGCAGGTTGGGTGGACTCGCACAAAGTGTAGTGCAAGTCCCTTAAGGGACATAGCAGCCAGATATATTTGGCGGACTGGATGAGCCATTCCACATGTGTTTGCCTGCTGGGTGGTAAATGCTATCTGGTGGAGCACCGCTTCCCCATACTCAGTCAGCAGGTGGTGGATCCAAGTACAAAAATTTTGAAATTGGTGCAAAAAAAAAGTTGTAGAAAATTGACTTGTTTTTAATTATGCTCAAAATTTGTTATTGTGTGGAACAAAAAATTTACTCATCATTAATTCTAAAATAAAGAAGTTTAGTTTTGTTAAATAGTATCAAAAATTTTTTAAGGGCTAAAAATTTATATAAAGCTTAATTTTTAAAGCTGTATAGCGTCTTCTAATGTTTGTCAGAAATCCTGATATAATACATGATGGGAAAATATTGACAATTTGACTCTCTCAGCTGAAGCAACATCTATACCAAAGAAGGAGGTTTTTACATTACCTTGATAAATACCTGGAGAGATTGATAGTCAGCACAGCTTTAGTCAAATCTAGTAAAACTCTGACAAACCAAGTTAAGACTAAAATACCCCAAGATGAATTCCTGCCTCATGGAAATGATATATTATCAGAGTACCAGGTGACATTTATTTGTAATGGCAACCAAGGCAGCAAATTAGATGGACCCAAAAAGGGTAGGAATCAATAAGCTGCCAAATGATCAACCTGACACATAGTCTCATCTAAATTTGGTAATTTAGTCACCATTTTTTTCAAAACGTATAAAATGCTTTATAACTTCCAGAATGTATCACCTGACTAAGAGATTCCCCTCTAAAATTTCCCCTTTTTTATTTTTTCTTAATCCTTTTTTTAAGCTTATATTGTTAATTACAACATATAGAAACTCCTGATCTATACTATAGTAAAGTTACATCATTGTTTCTATATCTCGTTTTGATACTTGACTTTAAAAAATCATAATACCATACTTATTTTATGACAGATATTCTAGCTTATGGGACATAAGCGGTGGCTTGGCACCTTTTTAACTAAAGAATACTTGTCATACAACTTAGTTGGCCTCAAGTATCAAAAGTCATGCTTCTTAGGCATAGCACCATTGAGCTTAAAAATGGAGCCCTACAATGTCAAGCTATGTGATTTTAGCTAAAAGACCATAATTAAAATCTAAAAACTAAAGTCCAATTGAGGACTAAAACTATGTATATAAGCTCTTAACCCAATAACTGCAAATGGTTTTCGTTACAAAGTACATTTGTAACATTGTAGAAGAGTAACAAAAATATAGGAAGAAACCATAGTCTGGGCTAAGAAAAATAATGCAAAAAATACATTTTCAGTATCTATAATACCCTTTATGAAGTCAATTATATATTTAAGATGACATTAGAAGAGTAGCATACTTCATTATAAGTAACTTTTAGAACAAAATAACAGCTAGCACCTTTAACATAAGTATGTGGCTAGTTTCTGGGTTACATTTGTTAAACTATAAAATATAAATTCTAATTATTTGAGCAAGCTGACTAGGGGTCAGACATTACTGAAAGAGAGAAAAAAGAAAGAATCAACATGAAACCTGAGCAGGGTCAACTCCTTTAAAGAAAGTTTTTCCACCTCCTTATTGTGAATCAGATTTTTAAAGTTATGTCATGGGTAAGGTTTTCATATTAGACCTACTAAACACCAATAGCTTTGTTCAGCTGGCACCCCAATTGATTTGCAAAGGGTTGGAATCAAACCCACAACCTTCAGGTTGATAGCTGGATGCCCAACCAACTCGCCTTCCACCACTTTAAACTATGAAATTAATTTAAATTATAATTTATTGTTTTCTACAATATATAAATCTAATTTTTTTCAGCTGTACAAAATATTCAACATTCCTTCAATCAGGTATATGATTAAATCCACATTTTATAGGCTCAATCAGCACGGTATAATTTCTTTAATTCATTGTAACTATATATGTCAGTTTTATTTAATTATTTATATCTATCACATTTATTGAGAGTAGCTGTTTATTGTTAACTTTTTAGTGCGCCAGGAACTCATTAACCTTGCATTATTTTGGCTCGCTTCAGGTATCCTATTAACTGCTCACATATCTGATATATGCATTGTATGAATTGCTGATAATTAATTGAAAATGGTAGTAGTATGAATACTATAAATCTAATTGAATCTCTCACACCCAAGTTGATATTGGGTCCAATTATAAGCTGGTGCTTGTCCTTCTAATCTCTGAAGATGACTCTGATTGTGAGGGAACTATATCATATAACTCTTCTCTTCTGGTAGACTTAACCTAGTATTAGGTTCAGAGGTTCTCCTCTCTCTTTTGGCGCAGAGTCTGCAGAGATAACAATAAAATAGACTAAGGATATCCTATCCTTAAACTCAAGTACAATTAGTAAATATACATTGTATGTATGACAGCCTAAACTATTAAATATTTAATCAAAAGTTTCTTTTTTATCTTCTTCACTACACCAAATACAAGGGATTTATAAGGGAATTTGGTACGCAACTCTTCTGTAGGCGCCCCAGTTGTAAAAGCCATCATTAATGGATTAAGCCTTTGGAATTGCGCCTAGCAATGATCTTCCTCGTTGGATTAGTCTGATTTCGCCTCTGACCATCAATGTGACCTCTTCTGGGTTTAGTCAAATAACCTGTCCCATAACTTCTCTCAACTCAAGAGTGCTATCTTTTTTAGGTAAAAAACCTGCTTAGATAATGAGACTTTTGAACATATACAACAGGTCACAATACCTATAAGGTTAAATTGCAAGTTGTTATTAAGGCATCATCAATTGCTTAGCAACTCAAAAACCATTAGTTAATTGGTAACAATACCTGATTGACTCCTACAATTTTAAAAAAGTTAAAAATATTAAAATTGACAACCTAATCACTTAATTACTGTTGAAATAAACATCAATGAAACACTAGCTTTCTGAGGTCCAAGACACAGTGGATTACTTAATGTTTACTAGAAATATTTCCAAACAATAAAAACCATATTAACTAATTACTTCAAAATCACCTAAGTGGGCCGAATCTCCCAGTGGATTAGCATTTTTTCTTAAATGATTAAGCTGGGTAATGTGGGCATACTGGAATCCCAGCACCCCCTCTTGACCAGAATAAGCAGCGATGAATTTTTTCAGAAAGCATACACTGCCTTTAATTCCTGTCTGAGTCCATCAGCATAATTAAATTAATTCCGCTAGTACATCTCTTTACCCTTGCTTGATGAAACTCTGGATAATGCTTCTTCTTGCATGTTTTTATCTGTATCCTTCTTGTTGCTACCTCTTCAGAGTGCGGTCATAATGTCCTTAAGCCACGTCATCCTAGTTCAGGTGTTTCTGAAGATCATAGGTCTAGACAGACTTTATTACCCAGGTCAGGTCTATAAATACGTAGTTTTTAAAGGATCTTCTCAGGCAGCTTCCATGATCCCTTAGTTCCTGTACTTACCCAGTCTGAGCTCTCCATTTTAGATCAGAGCGTATGATCATGAACTTATTTGCTAGGGCATCTTTCTGGTGGATCCAGTTTCAACCCTTCCTGATTCTGCTAACATGTTAATTTCTTAGCGCCTCAGGACTACTCATGGCGGGTCCATAATCAACCAGGATGATCCTACTTAAGATTTAAGAAAAAACTACCAGATGAAATTGATAGTGACAGATTAAAATCAATTGTTAATATATTTTTGCATTTTCATGTTTTTTTATTATATCATTTTTTATATTTACTTTAGTATTTTGTGTTTTCTTTGCAATGGGACTTAACCTATCAGTAAGTTCAGAGATCCATTCTTATATCTTTAATCTGGTTCAGAGGTTCTTTTTTACTTACTTAGATATCATGGTTCATTGGTCTTTTTTTAAGACTTAACCAACAAAACAGGACTCATCTATTTGTTAGTAGGTTTAGTGGGACCACGGGAACATTGCAATTATTATTCCCTAAATCTATTACTCTAGTTATTTAGTACTGACACAGTTCACTTTATGACCATCTGTGATGTTCTTTAAAATATATAGGCATCTGTCACTGACTTGGCGATAATTTTGAATGGAACCAAACATAAAGTATCTAGCTTATTTCTTCTTCCAAAACCTTGGGTATTGCAATAGACTACCCTTTCCCCCACATGGTAATCTTGTAGCACTGGTTGGTCCTTGTCATCTATTGTCTTTGATTTTATTTTCATCAATGTGGTATTAGACACTTGTGATTGCTGTTTAATCATAGTACTTGCCAGTCAGGTAAGGTATTGCTCTGCACTCATCATGCACTGGTTCTATGGCAGAATAAAAAACTGGTGGTAGTGCTGCTCTTCATCGATATAAAATTACAAGCGGTGTTTTCCCTGTTGCTGTATGATAACTAATATCATATGAAAAGGTAACTGAGCTTAGATAGAATTATAAGCGAAAAGTTCTCTCTATTAAATTTCTTAGTATTGCAGCTAGAGTACCGTTTGCTCTCTCTGCCATCCTGTTCATTTCTGGAAAATATGGAATGGACACCACTCCTCAGATACACATTTGTTCTTTATTCACGGGACCACATAGGATGTAAAGTTAATTCTTTTGTCACTTAAAAAACTTGTGGGCATCAATGCTGGTATACTACTTGGGCCAGTATGAATCTTGCTGTTCTTGTAGCATCCACTTTGCAGAGATTTTCATTTCTACCCATCTAGTCAGATGGTCTATTGCCACTATGATGTACTTTACTCCCTCAGTACTGACACTCAAGGGTCCCATCACGTCTATTGAGACTATGTTCCAAGAAAACCCAGGTAGACTATCCAGAATCCTGTCAAATTCTTGTGAGACTTGTGGAGCTAACATTCCACACAACAGGCCAGGAAATCCTCAGCAGCATATTTAAAAAACTAAGTAATAATATTGACACATATGGTCCATTGGTTTTCTTAGACCCACATGGCTGACAAGTTTGTGTGTGGCTCAAACGACTATCGTTCATTATAATGGTTTTGGGAATAAATTACATTTCCTGTCAATCGATTCGTATAGATGTCCATTATTATTTTCAGTTTTTCATCACTTTATTTAGCGCGCCTTTAATTTCTTGGGGATCATCCCCAATATTGCCTTCAATTATCATCTGGGATAAATTATCCGCTTGATGATAGACAACTTGAATGGCAGGTAATCTCAGTAGTCCATCTAGATTATATGTGCTGTTCCTGCTAGGTGTATTATCTCAAAATCATAGGCTTATAGTACTAAAGTCCATCATGCCAGTCTCTACTTTGGTTTCTTAAGGTTGTATAACCAACATAGAGACGAGTGATCAGTCATAACTATGAAATGTGTCTTTACAATCTTTACTTGAATTTGTTTGCAGGCGTAAAACACTGCAAAGCATTAATTCTCTGACACGGTGTAATTCCTTACAACTGGCGCTAGTTTTCTGCTCAGTTATGCCACTGATTGCTGTTCCCCATCATCATCTATTTGTTTTTAAATGGGGCTAACTGTTATTAATGAGTCATTAGTCTGAATGATGAATTCCCAATTGAAATTCAGGTATTTTAGCACAGAAATAGTCATCAAATATCATTGAAACTCATCTTTGATTCTTAGACTCCCCATTACACATAATTCCTTTTTATGGATCCTTAAATAGGTGGAATATGGTTCAACAATTACAAAGAAATCTGTAATAAATCAGCAATAGTAGCTGACCATTCCAAGAAATACTTACATAACCTAGATGTTTTCCAGAATTAACATCTGTTTGTTGGCTTAATCTTCTACAGCTGGGTTTGAAGTCCTCTGTGTTTATTTCAGAACCAAAATAATCAAGCTTTTTTTAATGAAATGACATTTACTTGGCTTGATCTAAAAGTGTGATATTTCCAGGCGCTTGAACACTTCTTCCAAGTGCTCCATGTTGTAACAAACGGAAATCATCCAAAAGGATGAATTTCTGAATGTTACATTCTGATTGGTTTGTTCAGTTAATTCAAACCAAACCAATCAGAATTGTTGGGTATGGTAGAGTGGGTGGTCAGACTCAGAGGGCTGGGCTGAGCTGCTCCGACCATTCCTTAAGCTTGGCAGGCTTAAGGCATGGTCAGAGAGGCTCCTCGGAAGCAACTTTATAAAAGTTGAACCTGACCTTCTCGAATTCCAAGTTGGAATTCTAAGTCTTGGCCTTGGTCCCCTCCGGTTCAGTCTTTTATTATTTTTAAAATAAAAATAAAGTTCTTTTGAGGTGTCACGCCTCGCTTACCTGATATTTTTTGGTTTGTGTTTGTGATAGGGGACCTCATATTAGTGACAGTCTGGCCTCATCACTCCATTTGCCGCCGTGTGGGCATTTCTGAGATTTGATGAGAAAAGGTTCGCCTCGCCTGTGCCTAAGTCTGTTTGGTTAGGTTGCCCGCCTGGAATACCGCCGGGTGGGCATTTCCAGGATGAAACGGATGGGGTCTGGGATCCCCGCCTGTGACATTATTCCAACTTCATTTTGCTTCTGGTTGGAGGTGGTCCTGTCCCTCAGAGGGTTTCCGTTTTGTCCCAGCTGTTGAGTAAACCGGCGCTGGGCCAACCCAGCGACCAATGGCCAGCCCTGCGACATCAGTGAAATTTGAGGGTCTGCCAAATTTCAGGTTCCCGCTGATTCCAGTGGCCGTGTCTGAGGGCACCTGTTCCCAGCAGGTTCCCTCAACCCTGGAAAGTCCCAAAAGGGGAGGATATTCACCCCAGCACCAGCACCATGGGATCAACCACACTGCCAGCAGGACTGAGGAAAGCATCTTCCTGGTCAGGATGGGAAGGCCATTCTCAGGCCTGACAGCGCAAAGGGGATGGCCCATGGCCAGCGCTGTTTTGAACCTTCTGGGGCTGTCATTGAGGAAAGTGCCTTCCCAGTTGGGATGGGAAGGCCATTCCTAGTGGTAGCCTCTGGGAGGTGGTGATTTGGCCAGGTGTTGGGTACAAATGTCCTTACCTGTTGGGGCTTACTCCAACAGCCCAGTTTCTGGTTTCCGTTCCCCCTATTTCCCCTCAAGAGGATTCTTCTTGGGGCTTGAGGTGACTTGCCCTGGGAAGACCTCTTGCCGACAATTTCCTCCTGAAATGGCAGCTCTCTGCCCCCGGAGGGCCGTTTTAGTGGGGGGTGATGTAATGAACAGAAATCATCCAAAAGGATGAATTTCTGAATGTTACATTCTGATTGGTTTGTTCAGTTAATTCAAACTGAACCAATCGGAATTGTTGGGTATGGTAGAGTGGGTGGTCAGACTCAGAGGGCTGGGCTGAGCCACTCCAACCATTCCTTAAGCTCAGCAGGCTTAAGGAATGAATTGGAGAGGCTCATCAGAAGAAACTTTATAAAAGTTGAACCTGACCTTCTCAAATTCCAAGTTGGAATTCTAAGTCTTGGCCTTGGTCCCCTCCAGTTCAGTCTTTTATTATTTTTAAAATAAAAATAAAGTTCTTTTGAGGTGTCGCGCCTCGCTTACCTGATATTTTTGGGTTTGGGTTTGTGATAGGGGACCTCATATTAGTGACAGTCCGGCCTCATCACTCCGTTTGCCGCCGTGTGGGCATTTCTGAGATTTGATGAGAAAAGGTTCGCCTCGCCTGTGCCTAAGTCTGTTTGGTTAGGTTGCCCGCCTGGAATGCCACCGCGTGGGCATTTCCAGGATGAAACGGACGGGGTCTGGGATCCCCGCCTGTGACACATGTGATCATTGAAGGTCCTGCTGAATACATCAATGTCTAAGCATACCAAAATTCAAGACAATATTAAATCACTGACTATGGAATCAATTGTCCTCTGTATGTCACCGGCGTGTTGCACAATTCCTGTGACATTCTGGTCAGATAGTATAGCCCTTATGCGATAATTATTTCACATATCTCTTGATCTTACTTTGGCAAATCTATATGCCAATATCCTGAAATCAAGTCCATCACCAAAAAATACTTGACATCCCCTAACTGTTCAAGCATGCTGTTGAACCTTGATAGCAGATAAGAATCCTTTTTGTGGGCTTTTATTCAATGCAGAGGTGATTGATCACCACACAATTTGATCTGTACTTTTTCTTTAACTTAGGATTAGACTCACCCATGTATTTGATGACATAACGAGGATCCCATGCTCAACCAATTTGTTCAATTCTTTACTGCTACAGCTTCAGCATCCCTAGACCATTGGACAGGTCTCATCCATATTCGCAGGTATTCCCAAGTGTTGACTTATGGATCACATTTTTAGCGCATCTGATATCATGGTCATCTTGGAAAAATATCACCTGATACTTTGCTAATAATAGGAGAACCTGTTATTGTGGTGTGTGATAAATCACCCAGTTGCTTATGATTGACCAGAACATTGACAATTTTGGTAAAATCCGCTAATAATCCCTTCTCAGATAATTAAAAAGCCATTTTTAAATGATTTCCACCATCAGGATAATTGCAGAAACATAATGACAATATTTTTTCCTATTTTTCTATTTTTTCACTTAGATTGGCCAGTAACGCTCTTATTTCAGTGCGACCTGGCATGATAATCCCCAGCGCTGCCCCAAGGCTCTATCCTTGATTTATTCTATGGGCTGACGACTTCTCCATAGAATTGCAATGGGATTTCTAGAGTTAACCCAGTGTTAACTATGATTTGCATTCCCAATGGAATGATATTCATCATTTTTTCATCAAATGTATCCCACAATCTTCCAGGATCTCTTTTGGCATTTACCTCCGTTTTCATAAATAAGTGGGTACTGAATAGTAATGATGCTGTGCTTGTAAATACAATTTACAAAATGTTCTATGTCAGCAGCGTTTCTCATTTATGCTGATACACCAAGGGCAGGGTTTGCCCCAAACTTTGTTAGGGTGTCTTTCTCAAAATCACATTTAACACCATAATTTTTATAAGAATTATTTTCTGCCAAATATGTCATAATTTTGACTAACCAAAATTATGGCAGAATCTGATACCACAAGCAATCTGAACTGAAGCGGTAGCACACTGTAGGCTAGACAGGATATTGTGATATCTGGTCTAGTGGTTTCATATTTTTTACAGCGATCTATATCTGGCAAAATATTCATTTTTTCACCAATTTGGTCAAACTAGATTGATGGTCGCTCCAATGTTGATTATCACCCATACTCTTAGTTGGTCGACTATATTATCCACATATGTACACTCAGTGTATTGTAATAAACAGATTACATAGTGAAAAGTGTAATTATTCATCTAATTAAGAGTATGAATTAATTGCGTGGATAAATCATGGAATATTCATTTATTGCGCTAATAGGGAGAGTTAAATTTGCATTGTAAAGTCTCCTCTTGAGGAATTATTCAATGCTTTTGGTAAATCTAATTTTTTCCATTAGCAGATGAGCGTACAACTGAGCAAGCTATTTTAATTTTTTGGGGTTGTTCCCCTTCACTTCATTCTTGGGTGTGCTGTTTACATACAAATTAATCACCTGGCAGAGCAGCTCAGGTGTTTCTTCTTCAATAAATAAATTGGAAATATCAGCTCATTGTTCAATAGATCTTGGGGAACAGGATTGATTGAAGTAATAGATTGTTCTCTATATAGACTTCAGGTATTTTTCCTAACTCTTTACTGGCTTCCTTCTCTTTAGCCTGTTTAGAGTAACTTGCTCTTTAGGCTTCTTGCTCCAACATTGATCAGTGAAATGTCCATGTTTTCCACATTGGTGGCTGTGGATATGAGTCTTATCTGCTCATTTTTGTCCTTTGGGCTTGATTCCCATCCCAACTCAATTCTGTTTCTCTTTATTTGGGCTCAGAGAATTTCTTATATTTTGATTTAAAACAGGAATTGCCTTAAAAGTTTGATTAGGTGCTTTAATTGTTGCTCCTGACATCTATAGATGATCCATCATATAGGATGTGGACATCTGGGTCACAAGCGCTGAAGCAACCATACAATGCAAATCTCAGTAGGGCCAAAGCGATTTTTGCATTGAAAATTGTGCATTAAAATCTGATAAAACTTTCACACTAGCCATGATTTAAAATTCCTGGTAAAATCGCCAGCAAAAGCTAGAGTCACTTCCTTTCAGATTTGAATGCCTATATACTCTTGTTTACAGTTAGCTATCCGCGTAGAGCTACTGAACTCTGTCATAATTGCTTCTTTGGTTTCATTATGCGTCCAATTTCCATGTTGATATGAGGCAATACCAGATTATGACAATTGATGTCTAGGCAGTTCATCAGGTTTAATGGCTTCTTCCTATTACCATACATGAACATTGGCATTTCGAATTAAGTGGAAAAATACTAAGCGTTAGCCTGGTGAATTATGTTATATTTTGACATTTTCCTAATTTCTTCAGTTACTCCTCTGAAAGGGTTTTCCTGATTAAAGACTTGATTAACAATAGTAGTAACTTTGAGATTCATCTCTAAAATTGCAGCTAATGATCTTAGCACATTTCAGGGTGTTTATATCTTCATAACTAGAGTTTTGTGCATATTATTGTTGGCTTCATTTGCCTCCATTTGAGTGCAATCACACTTGTGATTATCTAGTTCCTCTTTGCACTTCAACATGCACGCCATATCTTTGTGAATCTGGTGTAAGCATTCTATATCCACTTCTCACTATGTCTTTTGAAAAAAAGACCTCCTTAATTAACTCAGTTTTTTTTCTTTTTTAATGAGTTTCCCTATCCATAAAGGTTATTGTTGACTTTTCCGACATGCTCAAACTCATCCTCAGCTTTTGTTACCCGTTCTTCCAAAGTAGTGAAACTTATCCTGTGATGCTAAGTTTAGCCCAATCTTATAAACTGTTTCTAGTTCATTTAAAGCTTCCTTAGTTTGTCCTTTTAAGACGTTGTTGAGATGTTCATCTATTAAATTTGGCTTAAAACTCAACTGCCCCCTCTACTTAATGCCAAACGTTTATTTTTTAGAGCGCTGTGTACTTTTTAAACTTTCAGGATTGTGTCTCGCTTCATCTCTCTTGCTAACTACTTAGGTTTCTGATATGTGCGTTGTATAATTTGGGGATAAGTAATTGAAATTGGTAGTAATAGTATGAAGATTATTACTCTAACTGAATTTCTCACATACAAGTTGAATAAAGTCCAACGCTAAACTGATACTTGTACTTCTACTCTCTGAAGATGCTCTGTAATAGGAGTTAACTTTTCACTTTAACTCTTCTCTTCTGGTAGAACTTATCCTAGTGTTAGGGTAAGAGGTTCTTCTCTTCTCTATTGACTCAGATTCCGCAGAGAAAACAATGAAATATGCCAATAATATTCTATCCTTCAACAAAAATACAAATAGTAAAGTATACAATTAATGTATGACAGTCTAAATTTTAAATCTTTAAATTAAAAGTATCTTTCTATATTTTTATTTTAATTTAACACAAGGGAATAATTTGGGAATTTGGCGCCCAACTCTTCTGTTGGCGACCTAATTAAACAGCAGCCGTCAATGATGAATTAACCCTCCAGAGTCACGCCTAAGGATGATCTTCCTCATTGGTTTAGTCTTATTTCCGCCGACCATCAATGTGTCCTCTTAAGGTTGTTTCAAGTATTTGCATGACGCCTTCACTCATCCCAGTGTGTCATCCTTATTAGGGTAACAACCTGATTTGGTAATGGAACTTTTACACATTAACAGTAGAAAAATACCTTAAAGGCTAACTTACAAGTTGCTTATTACAGGCGTCATCAATTGTCTAAAATCTCATAAACCCCTTATTTATTTGGCAACAAAACCCAAAAATTGACTCCTACGAGTTGATTAAATTATCAATCTTCAATTGACAACCTGATAACTTGTTTATTGTTGAGAATCATACTCAATGAAACATTATTTTCCGCAGATCAAAACCCTGTAAATTACTTAGTGTTCACTAGATTTATTTTTCAATCATCAGTTATCATATGTAGAAATCTCTACCACATCCACTTGTGGGCCTCATCCGCTAGTGGAAAAGTAGATATAATTTAATTAGTTATTCTGGGTAATGTGGGCATATTGAAAACCCAACATTTATAGCTATGAAAAGTCCATTTGAGGTCTTCACTGGATCTGAACTCCATTAAATAAGTGAGATGATAATATAGCGATTTATGTATCTCAGTACATTAGAAATTAGTTAAAAAATAAAAATTTGCACTAAATCTCTACTTTTTGGCAGCATTATATTACCACCCATCATAAAGTAGCCATCCCTATAATCTAATTTTTATTTACGATTAAGTCTCAATACTAGTTAATTATGACTATCCTACTTTATAATTTTTTTTCCACTCTCAACTTTATATTTTTAGTAATTACTATCAGCAGTTATTATACAATTCGCCTCAGGGCTGTATATCCCAACCTAGGTTCCAAGGATTATGTACAATTTGGCTGTGCGTTAGTACAATAAGTTTCTTTACTTAATTTCCTCTATATTATTTAATGTGGGTTTTCATAATGGAATTTTGTATATCCATCCTATACTTTGCCAATTTTTGTGAGGTGGCAGTCAACTGAAATATTTCTAATTACAATTTCTTAGTGCCAATTTGGCAACCAACTAATATAGTATTATAACAAGCCTATTGCTCAGTCATGACAGTTTTTTGACATTTCCCCATCCCATGACTGATCAATAGAAATAATTTAATGCTAGTCTCACTTATAATGATAAATTGCAAGTAATTTTTGAAGGCCACGTTAATGTAATTTCTTAACCAATAAATCATCTTATTTCCTAGATCATTGGGGATGAAAAATGCATGAACTGAACTCTATACCACTGCTTAACTTTCCAGGCGTCCCCACTAAAGAGTTGACCCATAGTGAATTCTCACATCATTCTATCTTAGAAAGAGTTCATTATATAGTTTATCAGCTATCAGATGTCTTGGAATAATTTGTTTGGTAACATTGTGGTGCTTATGAAGGTGTGGGAGCCTTAAGGAGGGGCCATCAAATATGGAGGCTGTGTATACTATGGCCATCTTCTATTATCACATAGAATTTCGCCAGCCACCAATCATAACCTGTAGCTTATAATTAAACCATAAATCTTTTATTTTTTATCCTGAGTCTTTCTTAATAAATTGTGAAGATCATTCATGCATTTAAAACCTTTCATGTCATGAGTGTAGATTGAAAATTTCATCTTAATTGTATAAATGCCAGGGTGTCTGCTGCATTTCAGGCCCTTATGAAGGCAACTTGGCTCTATATATCGCATCGTTGTCACTTTTTGTCAACATAGTTTATTTCCCTTTGCCAGTCAAGCCTCATCTTAGAATAATTACTGCCAAGTTATTATTGAATGGCTGCGTCAGGTATATTATGTCACTACACCAATTCCTGTATTTGAACTAGCCTATAAATCTTCCTGATTGACTTTCTCGCTCTAGAAGCATCTTTTATCACTCTTAAGTCATATAACATCTTTCTAATTGTCCACTTTGTGTATCCTCCCGTTTTTCACTTATTCTTAATAAATTATGATAGTCAGTGGCTGTAGCTGCAGGTTCATCTCCAGGTTGCGCAGGTGTACATATGCCTTGCTCATCATTACTCCATTATGCCTCCTCATTTTTCTGGCTCATGGGCTCCTAGTCCTTGTTCATCTGACAAGCCATCTGTGGAAGCCTCTCCCCTTCCAAGTGAAGATCAATACCTAGCTATTTTTCCAGATTTGACCTCTCCTTATCTAAAGCCTATCTCAGTGCAAGATGAAGTTGAAGTAACTGGTGTGGCTGAGCTATCCAAGAAGCGTAGAGTAATTGAAGAAGTGTACATTTGGTTGGAGCCTGATATGGTAGGCAGCTAAGGAAAGATGATGGTGACAAGGGTACCCATGGTTTAAAATGCAACAAATATAGATCTGTTTTATATTGCTACTTTATTAGTATTGATATTTTTGTTTTCTGATGGTATTAAAGTTATCTTTATTAGTACTGTTCTTATCATTATTAGCAAAGTTTTTTTTTATTTTTATATATGCATTATTGAAAAAATTATTGTTAATTAAGTTCTTTTTTGTATTTGTAAAGGAACTTGGAGTGGACGTGTTTAACAACTCTTCTATCCCTCAACTCCTTTAATTTGTAGGCATAAGCATATGACTTTTCTTATGATACAATGATTTTAATTCATATAATCACTAGTTGAGTCATCTAACCAAACCCATGGCTGTCACTATATAGCATGTAGTATCCAGTCAAAAATTGAAGTAGTTTGTCTCAGTGTTGTTAATTGCGTCAAACTCCATCACTATTTTTCTAAGTTTGTAAAGTAAGCTTTGGCCTGAAGCTTGATCAGCGTGAACGTTACGTTCAACAGGTGACGGTGGTAGTCCATTCCAGCAGTATCATATAGCAGGAATACATTGCTAAGGTAGGGATGGATGTCATCCACACAGCAAATGAAGTGGACTCACTAAGGTCTTGGAGTGATAAATGATGTTATATGCAAACTTAGTGGTGGGGAGAAGGGAGCTCAAAGCTGACAGTTGTTGCAATCTTCTAAAGTATAATCACCACAGTGATGTTAATTATGTTCCATAAATCCTTTTGACTATATGTTTGTTGAGTGTTGTCATACCCTGCGGATAACCATCAGGCCATTCAATTTAAAGATAAAGTGTAAAGTAATGTTAGTTCCATTTTCTGTGAGGATTTACTGGGCGAACGTGCATCTGAATAGTGCACTATATGATATCAATTGCAGCATCTACTACACCTAGGACCCAAATTGCTCAAGCTTTTACCCTATTATGTTATGTGGTCTATTATTTCATGCTGTATTTGGCATAGTTTGCGCTGGTAGGTAAAGGGCTTACAAGGATGATGGACATGGTTGCCATTTAAATTGAGGATTCACCACTGTTTTTAATACTTTTTATAAAGAAATTCTCTACTTATTACTGGTTGCAGCACATGATTGTTTCATGGATGTCAAAAAACATTTTCTTTTAATAGTATAATACCTTAAAAGATACACTGTTTTATTAACTCATCAAGCCCCAACGCATCGTGAGAGTTATAAATACTATTGTTCAGCTGTTAAAATAATTTTAAGAAGCTTAAGTTGACTCTGTCAATTTTCAAACAGCTATCCATTCTTCAAAAGATCAGCCCGCATCTTTTCCAGGCTTATTCAGGTTGTTGTGGTCCATCCACATATTTGCCAAACTTCATTTTTAGATATAAGTGGTCCACTATAATGGCGAAATAATAAATTTTCTAGGGTGTTTCAATAATTCAAGAATTGTTTAAGCATTTCATATAAAGGCTAAACAATGATTAATTACAATAGTGTCAGTGGATTTCTAGAGAAATGATTCATCCTAAAGAAAATGAACATTGGCAATACTTTAGACCAAACAAAATAGAGTAAAGCTTACCTATATAAAGTAATTAATGGAATATTTATAGTTTTCTAAGGGGAGCTCTCATGATGAGGATATTAATTTTTTAGGATTCACAAGATTTCCCTAATCCTTGAGGGAGCCTTGGTAACAAGTCATGAAGGGACGTGCTCTTTTGCGCCCTTTGAGAAAGCCACATAGCTAAATTGGCCCTTTGTATATTTAGAGACAATGACCCAATCAGAGGATTAATAAAGCAATAGTTTGTAAGACTGGCTGTGTCAGAAGAAGAGATACAAGTGAGCCAAAATTCTACTCCTTAATCAAGCCCTGATAAATTGACTCTTGAGACCTCATGAAAGAAACTGTTCATGAAGTCACCAATAAGAATTTTAATCAGGAAGATTCATGCACATCTGAAGTGATGGTGATGCCTTTTGGAATTGAACGTCCACCTCATGAACCTCAGGAGGCAGGACTCTCACCATTTCAGTCATGAGGAGGATGCAGAAAAATGAGGGCATTGACTAGGTGGTCGATCAGGGAGGCTTCTAATGTCTTGAATGTATGATATCATGGAGGTCATCATGACATCGTTCTTATGATCATTTCATAAATACCAAGACCTTTACAACTAATAAAGTAGTCTATTTAGCCCCATCTTTTAATCTTCATTGACCTCTTCACTAGTTTACAGCTTTAAGTCATTTTCAAACTTAAACTGCAGTCACGTTAACTATTATGATGAATAAGTGGTGCTCACTATGGGGGGGGGCTATGAGATGTCCATGTGAAAATGTCTATCATGAAAAAGTGGTGTATAATAGCAATCATGAAATCCAACCTGTTGATTTGTTAATAAGTTTAAGTTGATAGTTTAACACTTCTCAATATAAGCTAAAATATATGCAGCCTGAAAACCTAGAATTATGGTCCACCTTACAATTTACCCTACCATATGTTGACAATGATTAGTATCAACTTCATAATGAGAACCTCAACGAGATTATTCAAAAGCTATTGAATAGCATCTACTTTGTGTAAGGCCGGTCCAGTTGATCCTTTACCTCACTGGTACCTTCCACAATGTAAAATATGGATACCTCAGCCCTCCTATCAATTGTAGTATAGGCTTTGGGTTCTAAACTATCACCAAAGCTTCGTCCATTCAGCCATACATCACGTTCTACAAACAGTCAGGTTGCATCACCATATAGTATTACAACAACTTATGCTTACTTGAAGCATACACTCAAATATTATCAACTTCTATACCGCGGCCTCCTCCTTCATTCCCAATAAATGGGAAACCATTGTTGATAACTTCACATTGTCAATGAGGCTCATAATAAACTCTCTTTGTTAGATAGTGGAGTTTTTGGTTTACCTCAAAAACCAGCTTCTTTAAGATGTGCAGCTCCATGGGGATGCATGGAACCAACGCCTCAAACAGATTGAAGACATTGTGCAGACTTTCCAGCACCAATACCAGGAGTTAGCCTCCAATGATATTGACTCAGATTGTGAAGGTCCAGAAGGCCATGAAGAGCCTGAAGGTCCCTGTGGGCCATAAGGACCTTCTGGTCCCGTGGTGCCTACTCCTGGTGATCGTAATGACTCCTGGAAACAAGGCACATTAATGGCACTTGCAGCTTTAAAGGATCAAATACGAAATATGGCTCAAGGGTGTAAGCTTTAACCAGACAGCGTGCCTCTAACCCTATCAATTTTACTGAGGCTAGTCAGACAAAATGGTTAATTTCAGAACATTCACCAAGCTCAACAATTTCTGCATCACCAACATGAACAAAACTGTTTCAGGTTTAAACTTGCTTGAGCAACATTTTTGATTCAGATGCTCATCTAAAGCGCCAAGATTTAAGCGCTGAAGGTGCAAGTTTTTCATAAAGCTTCTATTACCTCACTAAAACAAAATAGGTATGACATTCAGGATGACCTGGAAGGATTAAAACAATGATTTGATCAACAAGCCCCTTGTGGATATGCAGAAACCAAGATCTCTGAGACTGCCTCAATTCCTGGTGTCAATAATCTTTTCATCCCTCTTGTTACTAACTTTATGTTTAGTTTTAGGGAGATATTTACCACAGGGAAGGAAAGTATTACCTCCTTTCTGTACACTTATGTTATCTTGATGGAGGGGACCATGGATTAGCAGAAGGTGAAGCACATCCACTACTGCCTGTTTAGACCCCCAGAAGATTATGACAACCCATTTAAAGTTATGCCACACCCGGGAACAAGTATATTCTGCAATAGTCCTGGAATTTGGAAGCACCAAACCTTAAACAATCAGAAGAAGACGTTTTTAGGCATTTGGCTGAACAAAGAAGAAAAACATGTGGAGCTTGCCATCCAATTCTATGGCTGAGCGCAACCTCAGGTAACTAATAATCCTATTTTTTATGGACAACGCCATAACTAATTTCATCTCAACATTAAGACCTTATCCTTAGGTCAAAAATGCGTATGATAGTCCAGAAGAACAGCTTTTCCATGCTTCTAAGAAACTAAGAGAACACTTTTTTTAAATTCTTGCATCTACGCTGTATCCTAATTCCAAAGCATCTGGCTCTATAGTCATCCTTGGGTCCAGGTTGTCAATAAACAAAACAAATCCCAGACCTCAATTCACTTAATGTAATGGATTCTGACATAGTGCCAAGACCAGTTAGAAAAATCTTACCAAGGAGGCGGGAAAAAGGCAGTCAGCATGAAAGACGAGGCACCACATGATGACATCCCTTTACCACCTCAATAATGTCTAGCGACCTCTAATGAGTCTATCATTGTCATACCAGAAAAAGATGGTTGGTACCCATTTTTAAATAAAAAACCTGTTATTGTTTGCTCTTTCTGATGAATCTACTATTTTCCTCAATCTATCTACTCAGTTTTTATGTCTAGTTAAGCATGTCATGGTTTGAGTTCATAATATTCCTGTCCATATAGATGTTGAAAGTGGTTCCCCACAAACATCAATTTGTCTTAATTAATGAAGCGCATCAAAAATCGCCCACAATTTACCACATGGCATGAAATATAGCACGGCTGAGCCACACTGCACCAGGTCCATTGATGCCTATCCCTTATTCCATTCACTTTGTAAAGCATTCTGTGATATACCATCCGTTGTCTTAGACAGACCAAGTTATGACCTTCTCCTCAGGACTCAGTTTCTCTGGGACTATTCCACCGTTGAGCACTATGATTAGGGATTTTTATCCCTGATGGGACACAAGGTCATATTGGATTTTGAAACCTCCTGTGATGCCAAAACAGAGGTCAAATCTCAGGCTTGCAGTTGGAGAGCAATAGGCTAACTGATAGGCTTAAGGAACCTACAATTGGCTCTTGCATGCAAATAACCCCCACTTACAGTATATGGCCAAGTAAGCATGCCTATTTATTTACCTAAGATGACCACTATACCAGCAAAGTCTCAGGTTATTGTTAAACCTGGTTTTTATAAATAATTCCTCAGGACATTTGTGGAGATAAGAGGAATGGCTAACTCATCTTTCAAGCAGGTCCTGAACTTCCAGGAAATTTAGATATGACCTATGCTGGATCCATATTGGCGCTGCTGACTAACCTCACTGACAAATATAGGATAGTAGGACCTAATAATCCTGCCGCTAATTTTTCCTATTTACTGAAGAAGCTTTTGATGACTCCTTAACTTTATAATTCTAAGGGATTTTGGTTAGAAATACCCACGTCAGTAGCTCTAGTTGAAACCTATATTAGGCATGAGCTAACTAGTGAACAACTGAACCAAGGTAAGTAATACCTGGAAGAATACTCAGACTTCTTCTTAACTTCTAACTACAATTTTGAAAAAATGAATTGCTTTTTGCATCACTTTGAGACTGGTGTTGCACCACCACTTGGTCCTGTCCCTACCAAAAAAGTAAAGCCTAAGAGGCACAGGAGGCCGTTGAGCTCAAGCAACTACTTCAAGCTGGACTATTGGAGCCTTTGCGTAGCCCTTGGGCCCCCCTCTCTTGTTAGTTTAAGAAGAATGGCAGTCATCATGTAGTGATGGACTATCAATAACTTAATTACATTACCAATAAGAACTGTTACCCCTGGCCCCAGATTAACGACTCTCCACTTGCTTACTGAGTCACAGTATTTTCTTCTAAAAATCTCACTAGCCAATACTGGTTATTAGAACTAGCCCCCTGAAGTTTGGTCAAAATGCGCGCTAGTAGATAATGATGGACTATTTGAGCCAGTGAGGATGCCTCAGGGCCTTTGCAACGCGCCTTCCACCTTTCAAAGCCATGGAATGGATTCTAGGGGGATAAAATCTATCCTGCCTCCTCGTGTACCTCAATGATATCCCTTTGTTCTTGAAAACCCTCAACAGCCATGTGGAACACCTCTGAGAAGACTTTAACAGTCTTAGAAAGGCCTCAATAAAGCTTAAGCCTTCAAAGTGCTCTTTTTTAATAAGAAATGGAATTCCTTAAACATAAAGTCTCAAAACATGGTATTCAGCCCATCTCAAATAAAGTCACTACCATTAAGAAGATGTCATGCCCTCAGAGCCTTAGGGATATTTAGTATTACTTGCATGGTGGGTTATTATTGTCAGGTCATCCCTCAGTTTTCCAACTTAGCCAATCCCCTGAACTATTTTTTACAATAGAATGCATCTTATTAAGTGGCAGCCTGAACAAGAACAGGATTTTAATGCGCTGTAGTCCTCTTTTTTGTACTAAACCTATTTTAGTTCATCTAGACTTTGACCAACTCTTTTTGCTGTTCACTAATGCTAGTTATGTCACTATTGGGGAAATCCTAACTAATAAGGAAGAGGAACAGGTCAATCACTAGTAACTTATCTTAGTAAGACCCTGAGCAGGGCCAGACGGGATTATGGCATTACTGAGTGCAAGTACATGGCTGTTTTCTTAGCAATAAAAAATCATGCCCCTACCTATATGGCACACATTTCACTGTCATCACTGACCAGTTCTTGCTCCAGTGGTTGAGCAAATGATTTAGTTGGATGGACGGCTAGAAATCTGGGCCTTAAAGCTGCAGAGCTACAATTTTAACTTCTTAAATTGTGCAGGATCAATATATCAGAATATCAAAAAATCTTGAGATGACAGTACTATCCAACTTGACCCCCAATGAAGTTCAAATGTATGATCTGATCGGCTGGCCTGAGTGTTGGGAGTTGAAGACTCCTGAGATCCAAGCCAAGCTCCTAAATAAAGATGACCCAAAACACCCAAGTTAAATAAGGAATTATATATAGAAATAAACAAGAAGTGGTCCTCTACATCCGCCTCCTCCAGAAACAATGTCATTATTGAAGGACACATGACCGTAGGACATAGGGCAGTACAGAGGACCAACAAATGGCTAAAGAAACGATGCTGTAGGGATCAGATTGTTTAAATCATCTAGGAAGTTCTATAGGCTTGTATGAACTATTAGCCCTGGGACTGGGTGAGTCCCCAGTACCAAGATTCAGTTTTGTCTCCATATAGCCCCTTTAATATCATCAGCATCGATTTTGGTGGACACTCTGCACACTAGGTTACATGGCCATATATATCCTGTTACTCATGGACCATCTGACCAAATTTGTCAAAGCAATTTTTATTACAGCTGCCACCTTGAAAACCATGGTCATATTACTTATATAATATACTTTTGACCCAGCATTGATGCTCACTAACTTTATTATCAGACAGTGGGATAAATTTTACCTTACAGTTAGTCCAATAACTAGATTTGCTTTTTTGAACTAGCCAAAGTTTCACCCCACATTATAACTTTCAACCAATGGGAAGGCAGAACCTGCTATTGGAACTCTCATTTCTAGTTTGCAAAGATGGCCACCTCTGACACTAATCAGTAGAACCACTACCTACCCAGCGTCTTAGTCACTTACAAAATAAGCTACCATCAAACATGATGATGTCCCTTTAAAGCTCTATATGGGCGTGCACATTAATTGTCTTTTAACGTTCATCTCCTACTTTTTTTAGTACTAGATTCATCTCCTACTTAATAACTCCATAACTGAGAACTCTGATTTACCATATGGCCTTAGCTGATAGAATTGTATAGCTTCAAGCCATAGCCACGCATGGAATTGTCACCACCACAAAAAGGGAGAATCCCTATTTAATGACAGCTGGCCCTCCTTTATAAATTTTCAATAAGTAACTTAGTTATCTTTTATCACCAACATAGAGGTTGACAGAACAAACTTGATGTTCTTTGTTCCAGACCTTACAAGGTCATTAATAAGGTGAACTCTGAGCTCTCCATTGCTGACATCAATCAGGGGACAGTGGTGAACCGAGTACATGGCCAATTTCTACAGCCCTATACCCCCCTTAAACAGTTTATGGAAACGCTGTCAAGAATTGATATGTTGAGCGAGTTGTAATACCTACTACAAATTTGAGCCCTGATAAGTTTACTCTTGAGCTTCAAAAAACCCATCTTTGAAGGCACTTATGTTAATTTTGATTAGGAAGCATCACACGCATGATAATCAATGAAGATGCCTTCTAGAATTGCACCTCTGCTTCTCAAACCTCAAGAGGCGTGACTCCCACTATTGCGGTCATGAAGATGATTTAGAACAATAAGAACGTTGAAAGGGAAGTTGATCCAAAAGTTGGTGAAATCTCTTGATCATATGAGACAATGAAGGTCCTCACTGCATTGTGTTATCATTCACCTTATGAGTTATCAAGACCTTTTAATTCGTAAACTATACTATCTTGCCCCATAATTTGTCTTCATCAGCCTCTCCACTAGTTTACAGTTTGAGCCCGTTATAAACCTCAGCTACAGTCAAGAGAACAGTTATGCTTAGAGAAGAAAAATGTCAAAGTTCAATTGGTTCTAAACTGACTTGAACTTGGTCTTTCTAACAATACCCCCTCAAATGCTTGCTGAGGGTGTACATAGCTCCAAAAAACCTTCCACGGAATCAATTAACACAGTCTTCATTTTGACTAATGTGATGGAATATCGAGCCACATTGGTAAATCAATTGATAGGGTCCAGACCACATTACATAATGTTCATGGACTCCTCCTCCAGGTTAGTGGTAGAGCTATCTAATTCACAATTGATACTCAGGCATGATGCGCTTCTTTACATTGGTAAGTTCATTTATCTTAAGGTGATTGTCCCTATGTTTTGACATCAAAAGTTGCTGCCTAAAAAAATTTCTGATAGTCTCTTAATGGTTTCTAAGGGGGTTTTAGAGTAGTTTCCAAAGCTAGTTTGGACATTAGAAAGTAATAAGGGTCCCAACTTTATAAAGCCTTGAATGTGACATTCCTAATAAATTATTTTGGTAGTCTACTTGTAGGCCATCAATGCTTTAGGTAGTTTATTCATGTCGTTAGTCCATGTCATTTGTGTCATTTTAAGGAGAAAATCATGAGTTTACCATTTGTCACTCTACAGCACCATTAGTAGAAAGATGATAGGGAACCATAAAGGCTTGATATGTTCCTATTGCCGAATTAAGTATAATTAATATCTTAGATACAATATTCTCTGCATTATCAGACAGGAAGACATCTGAGCTACCATGCCAGGTGAATAATTTATTAGATAAATGAGGCAGTGGCTTTAGTTTTGGCGTATACTACTGATCTGGCCTCTGCCTTTTTTTTATAAAATGATCAATGGTAAGGATAATGTAAAAATGCCCATTACTGACGCTAGGAAGGGGCCCATTTACTTTAATAATAATGGTAACAAAAGGTTAGGTTGGAACAAAAACTTGTTGATAATAGATTGGAATCTAGGGTTCTTGGTTTACACAAATGAGGCAGAAATCGATAAAATCGTTGATTGAGTTAATTTATTTTTCCTGTAACATTAATCTAGAAGTAATTGACAAAATTTTTAACCATGTTTACAGTGTTATGGGCCTCCATAATGGATATGATATACCAACGGGTAGACATATGGTAGTCAGTACATAAATACACATTTATAAAGTAGTCTTACCCTGATTTGATTTTGGTCTGCCATTCGTCTTTGTTTTTGAAACTTTGAGTCTTTCAATCACGCATCTTGGGTCTTCCTATAAGCTTTTAGACAAAATCTTCTTGGATAAAATAAATATATATTATTGGTAAGCGGATATCTCAACATCATTTTTTGGTAACCCTCACTCATTGCACAAGTGAGAAATCATAATCTTGTAACTTGAGAGCCCATTGTGAAAGTCGTCCATTAGATACTTTACTTGTTACAACCACTTTGATGACACAAAACTTGGTTTTAACTGTGAAATATCTCCCATAGAGGTAGGGGAAATGCTGAATGGCAAACAGCATAACCAGAAACTCCAAAGCTGTACACTATAGTCTCTTATGATTACCCAAAATTTTATTATAGTAAGCAATAGGAGAGTCAAATTAATTAAAATTGAGTTGTGCCATTATAGCTCCAACTGCAACTTCACTGGCGTCCATGAACGGAAGAAATGGCTTGTTGAAATTATGGTTTAAATTAATTAAGAGTAATTTAAAGCATCTCTCATGGAGTAAAAAGCCAGTTGATGAGATGTTTCAAGTGAAATGTGAACTTTTTAGAATACTAATGGAATACCCATGCTTCAATACAGTGCTTATAACTTACAGAACTTAAATATAGTTTTATATTAGTAGATACCTATCAATAAGTTCAGAAACCATTAAACCTAATAAAGATTTTAGCCTCCAACAACTTAGTTAAAATTTTTCAAGTCAGCCAAACTTAACTAAACCATTAAACAATTACCTGAAACTATTGAGCCATTGAATCAGCCAAAAAATGAACTATTACTCAAAAAACCAAATATTTACTTTACAAAAAGCCAAAGGTTACCAACCACTTATCAAAACCTATGAAACTATTGAATTAAATGAATATGAAAATGCTTAGCAAAATTGCTATATAAAAACAATTAGAAAAATATAAGTTTTAGATCTTATATAATACTGATATTAAAATTATATTATTTTATTAAAGAATATTAGATTACCATCCCCAAACTTTTTTAGTACTTGTAAAAAGTTTAGTGATTTTTGATATATTTGTTCATGAGATAATACATCCTATATAATAAATAAGCAGAAATATAGTCTTGTAAGAAAAGTTTATTCTAATTATTGTTAATACCCAGTTTAGTACAGATTTTTTTGTAAGGTTAAAATTTACCATATAAACCTAATTGATTTTAACTTATAATGTTTGATGGCTTTTAATAAAATTAAGAATTAAATTAAATTGTTTAAAATAAAATTATCACCCACTGCAGATAAAACCAATTAAACTTATTGAATTAACTATAACATCAACCACTTACCTGAAACCATTGAGTCCATCAAATCAATCAAGATCCACAACCACCCAGCCATAACCAATTAAACTATTGAATCAACTAATAAATAACTGCTTGCCAAAATCATCAGCTTAATAATCAACCTAAAAACCACCAATTATTTGGCAAAACCAGCTAATTTAAATAATAAACCAAAAACAAATTTTATCAGCCATAACAATATACTGATCTCCATTAAAAGCATTAAAATTATTCACTTCATACATATAAAAGTTTTTATATTTTCTATTGAAACCAAAAAACAGGATTTGAGGTGCACATGGACTCCCTCCTATCAATCTCTATCCAAATTTTCAAGGCTCCACATGCTGTAGTTTTGGCTGGGCATCGCACACATGCTACACATGCACATACACACATGGGTTTTATTAATATGGATTTATACTAAGGTCTCAGCCTGTTGAGAAAAAATAAGAATTAACGGTCCATAGCAACCTATCAATCCTAAAAATTGAACATCACATAGACTTTTTTACTAAAACATCTTATGAATGGCAACATATTGTCTGTTAACATATAGATCCTTTTACACTTAAATTTTTAGACCAAAAAATTCATCTCCTTATACAAGTTCTGAATTTGGTGGGTTTCAGCTTTTATGGATGCTGCCCTCATCTTACAAAGACATCTAGTAGGTACTGTTTGCTCATTGAAGGTTAGGAGAAAACAGTAAAATTGTCCAGATAGATCAATAAACAAGACATTTTAAGGACTCTGAGCTTACCATATATTGTCACTGGAAGGTGCAGAGGCGTTGTACAACCTCAGGGAATGCAGAACATCTTGAATAACTCTTCATTGGGGATTTACATTATTTTTTTTATATGCTATGGTGCCAGTTTAATCTGGAAATAACTTTCAATAAGAATCATGGCTAAGTAAAATGGGATCCATTTCATAGCCCAAGAGAGTCATCAATATGGGGCAGGGGTAGCTGTTCTTCTGGGTGATTGCATTCTGTCATCTATATTCCATCATAATTTGATGACCCAATCTGATTAGTGAACCAATAAAAGGAGAGAAGCCTATGGGCTCTAAGGAAGGTTTAAGAATATGGACTCCAATAACTGTTTCAATTCATTGATCATTTGGGCCTTTTTGACCTTAGACTTTCAATAGGTCCTAGCCTAATTTGGTTTGGAATTACTGGTCTGCACCTGTGGTGGACTCCTTTTATGACCCTGAAGTCATCAGGCCCCTTATTAAAATGTGACATAACACTCCACAACTAGAGAATCCATAAATTTTTGTTGTTAACATTTAAGTGAATCACCAAATATTACCTCCACTCATGGTATGATAAGGAGTTTTTCAAGTACTAAGTCATTCAAATATCCACAGCCTAAGGTGATACCACCTTGGTCAAATCAGATAAGGTGCGGATGTAGACTATCAGGTAAATAAAAACATTTAGGTTTTGATGAGTGAGATTGGCCACCAATATGGTAAAAGACATACAGTATGCAGGGTTGAGTATGCCCAAGCAGTGCAGAAATTCATTAATTGATGGATTGTGCTCTCTATGAAACTATAACAGGTGAGCTGATGGTATAATAAACTTGTATCCCTTTTTTAATCAGCATTTGAGACTTGGGTTGAATAAAACTTATTGACAGGGAAAATGACCATTTCCTTAAGTAAATTAAAAGTATTTGAGGTGGTTCAACCTTGGGACAAATATACCACACTGAGAATTTTTATAGCCAGTACAGGTTTTGAACTCAAAACCTGCACTAGGGGTGGAAGCAATTTTACCCGCTCAGCTAACCACCCTTTCCTTAAGGAAATTAACAGTGGATAGAGGTAACTTAGTCTTTGGTCCCATTAAATGGTATTCCACCCGTTCAATGGAACTAATTGTTCTAGTAGGCAACTTTGGAGGTTTATCTTACTTCTTCCCTATGCAAGTTCTGAATGATATGTGGGATGTGATACTCCAGTATGTGTAAATACGTCCTTTATGGATAATCTTGGTGTTGTGTTCACCACTTTTTCCTTGCCAAAAAAAACATAACTACTATTGTTTAATAACTACTGGGTTGACACCGCAGGGACCAATTAGATGGGCAATAAAAAGAAAGCGCAATAGAGCTAGTGCTTTAGGGTCCACCAATTCCATACTCTGAGTATGATTATGCCTGGAAGCGTCCTTAATTTGCTTAATCAGAGTTGGTGGAGATGAATTAATAGAGAATTAGGGTCAACAATAATCTAAACTTTTACCTTGTGCACCACAACCTCTATCCAAGTATTATCAGAGACAAAGTAAGGTAAGAAAATAATCTCAGGGAGCTATAAACTTGTCAAGGAATTAAGTGGTATAAAAAGAAGATTAAGAAGAATGGTAGACTTTATTTACAATATAATATTGAGAATTTTGATATCATCTGAAGCAGAAACACTAAAACACTACGCCTGTAAGGATTCTGTTTAAGTTTTTGAGGCCTAGATTCATCAGCATATTGAGCCTCGCGTCCTAGGCTGAAGGCTCTTTTTCCGCCTTGTCTGGTTTCTTCTTCCATAATTAACTCCTGATGATGGTAACTTCACAATAGGAGAATGTGTCAAAATTGTAAAGACTTTGGATTTTTCCCAATGGCATAAATATGAGGTCATGACCCTTTACTTGATATTCTGTGACGTGTCTCTGGATTGGGCAAATTCAATAATAGCCTCATTGACATCTAGAATTATTTGATTAGCTTCTTGATTGATTTAAGTTAATCATGAGATGTTGATCAAAGGAGAAAGCATATACTACTGCAGCTATAGTAATGTTCAGGGTAAACCATTCAAAGAGACTAAGGACTGGGCTTCATAATAAAGGCGGTTGAAAAAGTTGGCAAAAGATTTGTTAATATATATGTATGCAAATGAGGTATTTTTAAATATGATAGGGGCATGTTGCTGTCATATACTTTAATAAGATCAGCTTTTTGCTTGATCCCATAAGGTTCATTCCGTGAAATAAAGCATACTTTTTCTCAGACCTTACAGTCAAGAAAGGTTGTATGTATTGAACCTTATGCCTATTGGTGGCATACTCAATGATCATTCCTATATAAAGAGGAAGATCTGTTGTTTTCATGATGGGACATAGTTATCCTTAAACTAAGGGATAAAGAAGTTAGCAAAGGTGTATAGAACATGTATGGCAAGGTTAAGTGTCCTCTAGTTTCTTGATGCTCATTTTTGAGTGGGTTGATCATTCCAAATTGATCAAGCTATTGTAAGAGGTAATTAGGAACTTCTTTCAGATTCCGACCCTATTTGTTCACAAGTGAAGTGGCAGCCTTGGAGCTGAGAGCCTGGTGTTTACTGATTTCTTGATAGCCTGGTCGGCGAATTTTTCATTATTGTATATTACCAATGTTCCAAATACTGGAATTATAAGTTAAGTTGATTGTTCTTGGCGTTCAGATTAGGTTGAAAGTTTATTTGTCTAAAGGCCATATCTGAACACTTTGCTTCATGGTAGCCACTTTATCCTAGAAGTCATCCATGTCTAAATTGACATTAAGAAAGTTTCCTTATAACGTCTATTATAGCTTTTAAATCAAATTCTGAATTGGAGTTCTATCATTTTAAACTTAGAACATGTGGTTCTTGAATCATGTTACCACAATACTTGAATGATCTGTTAAAGGCCCTGGATGACCCTCTAATCCTTGAGCCTTCCAGGCCTCTGGATCCATTGTGACTTTACTGCCCTATGGCTGGTGGGGTGGAAGGATCTTCTTAAACACATGTATCAGAGGTTGATTGAGCAATGGCCCTATTTTTGACCTGGCGGACCTTTTGGTCAGATCTTTGATTCAAGCTTCATAGAATTGCTGTTAATAAGTTATCTAAGATAATAAATTAGCTAAATCATTCCAATTTTCGTGTAGGGCTGCTAAGGCATTAGTGAATTTCTAGGAGACCATGTTGCATAGATACTACCATCTATATTATCAATTTGAATATGCATACTTTAGCACATTTCTTTCTCTTCAATTGTTCATAATAGCCTTATAAATTACTGACTGAAGTTATACTCTTTTATAATATGAAAAGTTGGAGATGAAGCTGTTGGATGAGGCTAAATTTTTTTTGGATTTCTATGTGGCTCAGTTATAAAAGTTGCAAATAATGGTAGAGAGCAGGGTGGACATTTATTAAAAAGTGTGACTTTATTAGCAAACCTCAACTGCTGTTCTTGCTATGGTAGCTGTAGTGCTAAAGCATCAGTTCAAGTGTAACATGGGTGAAAAATTTGATTATTTAGCCTCCAGGTTATATAGTACCATAAAGTAAAGCTTTCAAAGTCTGGGCTACTTTGGCTTTTGGTTTTATAGTTCAGATCATTGGGTGCTGTAACGTTAAAGGCCATTGGTGCTGTATATTGTAAGTCACTTAAGCTTTGAGCAGGTACATCTTTTTTGGTTAGAGTGCACCCATCTTGTACACTTATGCTTTCCTCCCTTAATGGATGCTCTACTGGAATTGTTTATCTTTATGAAGGTATGCCTTCACCTGGTAGCCTTGATAGGAAGTCTTTCAAACTCACTTGCTTTATAAATTTATTATTTATTAAACTTTTTATTTTAAAGGAAAATTAATTATTAGTTGTGTTAATGTCAGTGAGCTTCCTAGTAAAATTATTTATCACTAGAGTCAAAGAACTTTAGCAATAATATAGACAAGACAAACAGATTACAGCGTACTTTATTTATTTAATAAAGGGATATTTATATTTTATATATAGACATACTCTCAGTGAGGCTATTAGTCCCTAAGATTGGCAAGATCTTTCCTAATCTCATGGAACCTTGGAGTAAGGTTGAGAAGGGATGGGTCCCTTTGCACCCTTTGAAAAAGTTTCATTTTTTAATTTGTCCAATGTATCTTTAGAAAAAATGGCCCAATTAAAGGATTTGGTAGGAGTAGTCTCTGTTGATATGTTTGCAAACTCATAAAAGGGTCAAATATGTATGAGCTGACTTAAACTTAGTCTTTCCAACCAAGCAGTCTATGTTTTTTGGTACTTTACTCCAAGATGGATTATCTTAAAGTCATAATCCTGGTTTTTGTTAGCTAAAAACGCTATTTTCCCTTCTAGCTCCTGTAAATTCTGTACCCAATGTAGGGGGCATGGTTAATCATGAGCTTGAAATTCACTTAATGTAGTTTTGACATTAAAGGGTTCTAAAGTATATATAACGTCTAAATATTACCGTTTTGTGATGTTATAGCCTTACTGTGACAACTTAAGCATCGAGTGAAGTAAGTGACCTAGTGTTCCACGCATTTCATCCTGTTGTATGATTACCACTCCTGGAATAGAGGGAGACATCATATTACGCTATAACCTTTTTTAAAATCCAGATATCATAATATTATGATGTCTAAGGCCGTTCTACTGATGTCAAAAGGGATCTGAAAGAGTTCTGTCTAGCTGAATGAAACATCCATTTTCAGAAACCCTAAAAATGGGTTCTCAATGCAGCTATAGTTAGGTATAAAGCTTCAATAGTATCTGACCATAAATAAACACTTGTAGATAACGCTTTTTTTATTTTTTATTTTTTCATATGGATCTCTAATCTTGGATGGTTGGCTGCAGGTAATTAGATCTAGCACAAACTTAAGATACTGGGTGTTTTTTAAAAAAGCATCTTTTGGTTTTTCATCACATTTGTGGTGACAAGACGTTGGTTCACCTCTTCTAGGTGCTTAAAAAACTCTAAAAGTTTATAAAACACGTTGAGATAGTTCAATTACATAAAATGCAAAAGTAGAAAAAGTAGGCTGAGGATGATGTTATTAACCATTTAAATATTTTTATGGGCGCTGAAAAGCCCCTTTGGCATTTAAGTGAGAAGTAAAGATCCTTGAGATGTTTCTATTACGCACTTCTCCTACTCTGCTTCCAGCATTTTGATAAGTCAGTATAATTATATTATCACCATATTGGAAATTATTTGGCGCCTCCCAAGCAAATAATGCATTATCAATCTTTTGCGATGGTAAGAGTTTTTTTTTATGTTGTTCAATCTTCTATATTTATCACTAACCATTTGGTACCAACTTTCTTCTTAAAAACCAGTACTGGCTAAAAAAATCTTTAACAGCTTAGAAATTACTTGCTTTATAAGCTTCCTATATCTACTGCCACAAATTTTTCCATGCAACATGAGCGGCAAATTGGAAACAAAGAGCTAAGTGCATGATCACTTTTTACACATTGAATTACATTGCAGGAACATCTCAAGTCATGATTGTTGGTAGCAAAAATCTCATGGCACTTTAAAGACTGGGAAAGTTTGATCCTTCTTATTTAGTTTAATCCCAATAAGTTTCTCAAAATAACTGCCAGGATGCTCGTGTACCTACTGTCATGAAGACTGAATGTATCTAATGATCCTAATACTCTAATACTATGGACCTTATCAATTAAAATCAAGTGTTAAAGGGCTACTATTTAATGTCTGCAACTTCAGGGACTCCTGCATGTTGGCTAATATAATGCCAGGGTTAACATGTGGTATAAAGTGAAAGCACTGATACGGCGCAATTATTTTCAAATCAATCTTTTTGGGTATGTTTTCTTAGTTCACTGCATAATATCCCCAGATGTCCAGTTATCTCACATTTTAGCTTGAGAGCAACATTTGACCTTTGTACTCATGAATTTGGTAGAGCAGGTCTCTCATTCTCTTCAACATTTGTTGATAAAAATTGGAACAACAATGTCCCAATACGCAATGTTTAAGTGTTAACCATGTATCAGGTCCTGGGAATGGCATATGATTTTAAAGTAGATATATATCATCTGACCAAGGATCTTGAACATATCTTCCAAAACATTGGCAATTGCTCCAATATACCTCATTGATGCCAAACCAATTGGCATAATTTTATTTTGATATGGAGCACAATTGTAAGGGTTGACATTATGATTGATCCAAGTGTAGAGTCAGAGAGATATATGCTCTTCTGAAAATGGTACTATCCAGGACTGCGGTGCCATACATTTCTCTATGTTTAACGTCAGGAATAGGGGTAGTTAAGCCAATAGATTTTAGACAAGATAACTACCAGGGTTATGACACCATCAAGTGCGCGAATTTTTATCTTTACTACAAAAATAAAACAGAATATGTACTTGGAATAAAATTAAATAATAGTTCTTGAGTATGTGTCTATCAAGGTAGTTTTTTTGTACAAAACGCTGATGCCATTTTTTATCATATACTCCTTGGAAATCATGTTACAAGTAAGGCTATGTTCACCTTTTGATAGATGGTACATCAGTTGAAGGGTGTGGTTTGCCCATCAGGTTTTATTCTATAAGTTAGTAGGCATAAGATTTTTGCTTTGACAAGCATTTTTGGTAGCAGTTTTTTGCTTGGGGTTCAAGTCAGCACTTGTACGTCATTGGTAGCATGTTGATATATGAAATTATAGTTGAAGGTGCTGGACTTATCTTGGAAAAGTTATTTGCATCCAAGTGGGTCTTTCAGGGTCATTTTAATGGTGTTGTGTGTCCCACTATACTCAGCACGTTCTTCCCTGGCCATATAGGGTAGATTGCACAACAATTAATGAGTTTTTGAGTGAGTTTACATAGCAAAGTGACCCCATTGGCTTCAGTTGTGACAGGTTATCTGATAGGCATCACATCTTTGAGTATTATCATGTGCCCTGATCATAGATTAGGCTGCAGCTAGTTTATGTCCTCTCAGAAGAGCTCAAGGTTGAAAGACCAGCTAATGAAGTTGAAGTTTTCATTATAAGTTTGAGGTTTGAGTGTAGCTAATAGATTTTGTAGGGTGTTGACCATTTTTAGCAAGGAAATGTACCTTTTAGATGGGACCATAGCATTAAAAATCTTGAAATGTGACTCTCTAATTGAGTCCATTGTTTTTATCATAGTCTCAGAAAATATTACAATCTCTACTAGTACTTGGGTTTCTTGGGTGAACTGATCAGCAAAACAATTAGAGTCTTGTTTTTGCTGGAAGTTTCTGGTCAATAAGTCTGCCTTTTATTGAGATATTTTCTTAGTCCCTCTAAACAGCTTCAGAACAATGTATTTAAATTCTTGGTAGTTAACTAATTTATACTCCAGGTAACAGTTGACCTGGTCAGTTCTTTCTTAATCTAGAGTATAAATTAATAGCTTTCTTTCTCTCTATCTGAGGCTACTTTTAAAACCTAAATCACTTGAAGAAGCATTCATGTTCCTATCCAAATTGAATGGGGAATCTTGTTATTGCATAATTTCTTGCCCTTTCTGGTCTACAAAGTCTCAATGTCCTGTTTTTTACAATTTTAATTTGGTCAAGGACTGAAAATAGGTCTAGGGATGGATCTAGTTCTGCCGGCAGCTTTTTGTACTGTAGATGCTTCTTATTTTTTAGCACTAGTGGTGCCCAACCCAAAAGGGGGAGCCGCCACGCATATTTATTTTGCAAATGAACCAAACACAGGGATTAAAAAAAATAAAAAAGTTAATATGGCACCTCATCTAAGAGCTTAGAAAGCCATATCAGAAGGGGAGGATGATCTGGGAAACATTTATCTGGAGCCAACTTTAGCTGGTGGATCATGGCGACAGCATTGGGGTGGGAGAATCAGCGACATGGGGCATAAGGAGGTATAGTTGTGGGTTTCATTTGTTAATGTGGCTGACGGTGTACATCACCTCAACGTATAGAGCAAGTTGATGCTCAGCAAAAGCGATGAGAGCCAGCACACAAGTGTATTACTTGATATGACAGCATTGTAGATGCTTCTTCCACCAGCATCACAGATACTTAAGAGACCCCTTAGGCGAAACAAAGGCTTTTCTATAATTTTTTGCTATAAACAAGCACTTATCCATCATCACCCCTTTTCAAAAATTCGTTTTTGAGTTCTTTATCTTTCTACTTTTTGTGGCATCAACTTACTTTAAATCTTCTTAAGTTTGTCAATTTCTAAGCAAAAAACTCAGTGGCATTTCTTCTCTACGTCTAATTGTTGTTCAACACATTGCAACTGTTAAATCATGTTATCTAGGATGGCTCTAATTTGTAAATCTTAAGGGCCAACATTATGAAGTTGCTTGTCACATTGTCTAGCTGGTCAAAAAAGGACCTACATTCATGGCATAATTGGTCATTGGCTCAGAACCTTGTGGCTATTTCAATCTATATTTCAGCATACTCTAGCGACTTAGAGAATAGGAGAGCTAAATGTATATAATGGAATGTGTTCCTAGGCTCTTCTATTTGGCCTTGGCGATCAATAAGAAATCCATAATTTAAGATTTGAATGAATGAGATATTTTGTACTTCCGCTTGTCAGTAGTTGCTAAGTTCTCCGCAAATATGTATAATTTCAGTCTTTACTAAGTCTACTTAATCAATCATGCAGCAGTCTGTGGCTTTAATCTGATACATAGATGCCACTATGGCGTCAATCCCTGGGACCCAGTCAGTCATTTATTTCATAAAATCTCAGTACTAACCCTAGCATATTGACATTGACATCCCAATATATGATCAGACCTTTAAAGATATAAGACCTCTAAAATTAGCGGAGACTCCCAGTTCCTCACAGTTATGAGTTGATCCATACAGTGGTGTATTTTTGTAATTTGTCCTTATACTTGGAGTACTTT
Source organism: Massospora cicadina (assembly GCA_022478985.1). Classification (NCBI taxonomy): domain Eukaryota; kingdom Fungi; phylum Entomophthoromycota; class Entomophthoromycetes; order Entomophthorales; family Entomophthoraceae; genus Massospora; species Massospora cicadina. The sequence continues at coordinate 129,937 of JAKSZP010018519.1, forward strand.
CATTGGTTTTTTTATAAAAGCCATAAAGATGCTTTAGGAGATACATTTTACATTCTGTTATGCCTGAGCGAATCTGATTACGTTCAGATCAATGCTGTGGAGGGCTAACACACACAGAAACTCTTGTACGAAAGGTTGGATGTAAAAGACTTTATATTTTAAATTATTCTGCTGCAAGTAAGGAGTCTGGTGAGACCAGCGGTTGTTGATGCTAGGTATGTCAGGTATGGTTTGTAACATTGTGCTTTATCTTTATTAAAAGAAATTATGCCTTAAAAGCTTTATTCTCTCGTTGAAAACACTTTTGTAACAAAATTCAACCTCCAGTCTGGTAAATAGTTTGATAATCTCATTGAGGAGATTAGTTGGCGCCCAATGTTGGGGAGCAGTTGGGCGAGTAAAGTCAAGGGAACAGTTGTTGGCCCAATAATAAACCAACTTTTGCAAAAATCCCAGAGAGCCTGGGGGAATAAATAAACTTAATAAAAAACTGGCAGTTACCATTTCCCCAGAAATTTTAGCTTGGCAAGCGTGATGCAACCAGTACATTAATATGTCGCACTTCCAACCACTCTTGTCAGTGGAACACGAGGTGCAGTTATTCCTGGATGTTCAGCAGATGGCACTTTGGGAGAGGTTTTGTGGGGATGTACGCACCCATTTCCCAAAAATGGTGTATGTCGCCCCCCATTCCATGCCACATGGTTGGCTGGATCTTGCCTCAAAAGTAAGGAAGCGGCAGATGAAGCCACAATGGTGCGAGTTGTAGTAGATCTCTAGGATGGACAGCGGGTCATCAAAACTAAGTGCACCCAATGAAAAAATCAAATCAAATTTTCGTAACTTTTGACTTTCTTCCCGCTATGGTCAAATGCACAGTACTTGAACAACACCTGAAGGCGGGGCTCGCCATATATGGTGAAACACAAACCTTCAAAATGCAGCGCTTTACACTAATGCCATACCTGTGCACAGGCAAAGTGATTGCAGTCCTAGCCCCAGATGAAGGGATTTCGATCGATCTGATTTAAATCCCACATACTGCTTTTGTCAACATCAATGGACATGACACCCACCCTTTCAGGGTCACCATGGACAGCGCACCTCCCATCTGCTCATTCTGTAGCGCTTTTGGCCACAAGGCCCACACTTGCCCCGCCAGGAAGGCATTACATATCAAGAGTTTCCCTCATATTCAATGAGCAGTGGAGAAGCCCACTATGAACTGACATCCGACACAAAGGCAGCCTTCCCAAGGGGAGCGCAAGGATGCTACATCCTATTAAAGCCAATATACCCACAAGAGTGGAAGAAGGCCAAACAGGCCTGCAAGGCGGTGGCCAAGGAGCCGACCAAGACCGCTTCTGCCATCCCGCCATCCCAGCTCCAGGAGGACATCAAGACTTTCACAGTGGAAGTAGCTTGCAAATCCCTCAACCAATATGATTGGGATCCCCAAGCTGATTGAGCCCCCCAAGCTGAGCACCCACTGGGCGAGTTGTTTTTACCTGACCAGTGCGCCCAAGCATCAATTGGGACCAAATCGGTCATTAACTTACCTGCCAATAATCCACTTCCAAGTGATGGTGTACCACATATGCACGCACCACAAAAATCTTGTACCATAGTGGGGAAAAAAGCTAAGGCAAAGGCTAACGTGAACCCAACTGCTAAAGCTACCCATTATGACAATTACACAGTTGCATCATATAACCGGGGTGCCATCAAGCGCTTTGAAGAAATTGTGGAGGCTGAAGGGCTCAGGTGCCCTTCCCCTCACACCTAAGGTGCGATGGGGGGAGCCTTTACTTTAGGGACGTTGAACATCACAGGACTCAAGGCCTCGCTGTCCCAGGCTAGGAAACTGAGTTTTTAAAAATAATTTACCTGTGGAAATCCTGGCCATTCAGGAAACCCACTGTCCACGCAGTTCTGAGGAAACATGGAAATCCATGCTCCTCCCTTCTCTCTCCTTCTGGTCCAAGCACTGTGGGGTGCTAATTCAAGTGAGCAATAATTTCAAAGTTGTTTCATCAGACTCATTTCTAAACAGCTGCATCCTTGTCATCACTTTTTTGTGGGACAACGAAGTGAACGCTATCAACGTTTATGCCCTGACCTGTGCACAAAAACGTTGGGAATTTTTCTCATCAGTCAATTCCAATCTGTTGCCCCCTGACCCTTTCATCATTGGCGACTTGAACTGCTGGTTGAGCCCATCCACAGACCACTGGCTCTCATCACCTACACCCCCACAGTGGCACGTAGAACTCCAAGTTCTCAAAGCCACCCTAGGGTTGGTCAATACTTTGCCGCGTCACGCTCCACTACTCAAAAACATGTTGCGCCCCCACATCCACAATGGTCAGTAAGTCCATGCCCCGCATTGACCTTATCCTCACGCTGTTGAAATTTTGTACCCAGAATTCCAATTTCATCGCGATGAAAGTCAATTTCTCTGACCATAGGATGGTATCAATCTCTTTCCATTTATCCAACCCAGCAGCTTGATCTCTGACATGGTGAAAACTTTGCCCAGCCAAAATTGTGTCACCAAGATTTTTCTCGTGGGTGGAATCCGCGACCATGGCTCCAGAGTTTGTCACACCATTTTGTGCGTATCTGATTTCCACATGGTCTACCTTCAATGCAAGCACAATCCGCCAGGCTCGCACCCTTTCCTCTCACTGCTCACTGTCCACCTCAGCAGTTATTTTGTGCGCTCTGGCAGAGTTGGACCACCTGGAGTCCAACATCCTAGCCGTGGGTTACATCCCTGCTTGGGGTCACAAGTGGGCGGAAGTAGACACCCACCTTAACGCTCTAGTGAGACAACACAAGCATTAGGTTTCTGTTCAGTACAAAGCCAAACACATTACTGTGGGCGACACATGCTCCGCTTACTTTTTTCAAAAATTCTTTGCACCGCGCTAGAGCTTGGCCTGCACTCAGGTGCATAGGCCAGATAATTCTGTAGCGGATACTCCAGGTGAAGTGGCAATTGAAATATAAAACTACTACTCTGAATTGTATTGATCTGAACCAATTCATCCAGCTGAAATGGCAAATTTGCTTGAAAGTGCACACATCCACACTGTTTCCTGTTTCTCTGGAGTTGATGAATTTGATTACTCAGGATGAAATCTGGTCCGCCATTCACGGTGTGCCATATAGGAAATGCCCAGGCCCAGATGGTATTCCTTATGAGCTCTATAAGAAGTATTTCAAGGATTTATCCCCGTTGCTGCTTGCCTCTATCAACCAAAGCCTTTTGGAAACGCACCTTCTACCAGGAGGGCAAGAGGCCTACACCATTACACTGTTCAAAAAAGGGGGTAGGCTGGACTTGGCTAACTGGCGCCCCATTTCTCTCACCAACACTAATACAAACTTTTTAATAAAATCAAGTCTAACCATCTAGGGATTGCTGCCTCTGTTCTTATCTCCCCCTGAAAAATTCGGTTTCATACCCAGAAGGTTGATTTGGGACAACATACACACCGTAGCCAACGTCTTTCAGTCCACGGCCTTTGGTGCACTTGTATTTCTAGACCAACATAATGCCTATGATAGAGTTAACTGGGACTACCTCAGGGCCTGCCTCCACCAGTTCCGCCTACCCCCTCGCTTCATCAATTGGGTGATGTTAATAATGGAATCCGCCACAATGGCTTTGTGTGGCCCTGGCTTTCTCACAGATGTAGTCCGCCCTCAAGGGGCCTACGCCAAGGGGACCCTCTTAGTCCACTCTTGTATATTTTCAGTCTTGACCCACCTCAACTAAATGTGAATGCCCGTCTTACTGGGGTTCATGTGCAAGGCCAAGCCCCAGTCAAGATGTTGGCATTAGCTGATGATTGTGTGGTTAAGGTGTCTAATAATTATGATGCACGCTAGCTTGAAGCTATTATCCAGGTTTACTCCAGGGTAAGTAATGCTGCACTCAACGCCTCCAAAACTGAAATCATTCTCCTTGGTTGGTGTCAAGCCCACTGGACCCAGAGTTCCATTCCTATCCGCCCCATCAGCTAGCGCACGAGTTAGCCTACCCTGCCCACCCCATACTGCCCCGCTTGTGCTCCCCTTTGTTCCAAGCCCCACCGTGGGCACTGTCCGCCATTTGGGGGTGTGGCTGGAGGCAGGTGTATACGCCTCAACGGTGATGGAAAACCATACTCTTGACAATGTGACGAAATGCATAGATTCCCTCAGAGAACGTCAGACTTCCCTTACAGGTAGGGTAGTTCTAGCCAACTCTATTCTCCTCTCCAAAGTTTGGTTTGGGGCCCACGCCATAGCTTTTTCCTCAAGTTTCTTAAAATCACTGTATGCCCTTCTTCAAGGGTGGCTTTGGTCGGGCCGCCCACCGCAAGTGCACCTGGATATCATGTTTGGCCCCCGCCATAGTGGTGGTATGGGCCTTCTCAACTTTGAGGCCCATGCTGCCAAGATCCTTTGCACCTGGATCGCTGCCGTTACCAACCCTGCAATTTCAGCCCTACACTGGTCCCACGCAGCTCACTCCAACTTCTCTTGTGCCCTGGGACTCACCAACCCATCCCACCCACAAGCTCTGTTGAAGTATCTTGCTTCGCATCCTTCAGCAGCAGGCCCACATGGGGCATCACCCCACTTCAAAATTATCCTCCTAATCATGTGGAGCGCTGAGTGGAGGATTCGCATTTGTAGGCAGACCGCCCAGAGGGGCGCCCCTCTCCTCAGTTCACCCAGGAGGTACAGGCACTTCCCATTCTGAACGGCGAAATACCCATGAGCCCCATACCTTGTCCATGGTGGACTACCTGAATATGATGGACATCCCCTATCCCCTTGATATCCAGAAAGCCATTTGGAAGTAAGCCCACCACCCTCTTTTGCAGCCACATGTTCGTTCCCGTGTGTGGCACTGCTTGAGATGGGTTTACCATACAGCAGACTGCTTTAATGCTTTGCATTCATCCTGTGTCATGTGTGGCCAGTATGGAATGCTGTTTCACTGCCTGGAAAAGTGCCCTCCATCTAAAGCGATATGGCGTGAGGTGCAACGTCTGCTTTGTCAGGATCAGGCCCAGCCCTTCAGTCTTTCTAGAGACATGTTTGCTTTATCAATGGCCTCCCCTCTCCCACCCTCCCTTCATGCATTGATGATTGCAATTACCATGTGGACTATCCACACGATTGTCTTGGATGACATCTCAGGCTCCATCCCCACCCTCCAAGAAGCTGTACGCCGGTTCAGATCGCACTTAGTGGACCATTTTCAAGCGTGTATGTTTGGATACCTTCCACCACGTCGCCACCAGTTGGTCTCATCCTGGTTCCCGGTTTGGTTCATCAACTCAGACCCCTTCCTACACACGTGCTCAATAGTGGCGCCTGCCCCTATACAAGTTACCCCCCTGTACCAGTATTGACGTTTCCGCTGGCAACAGGAGATAGCTTTAACTTCTCTAGGGTGCCCTCCTCTCACAGTAATTTTTGTTTTATATGGCGTATTATCAGAAGTGTCCATCCCCTGGTCAGCCTTCCCTGCAATAAATTAAATTAAATTAAAGAAATTATGCCCATGAAGATTTATTTTAGTTGCTAGCATACAGTTGGCACCCTCTATAGAGACATTTAATTATAATTTAAAGTTGTTAAAGGGTGACATTGTAAAAACTTTCCTGTTGTGGCCATTTTATCTCTAAAAAGCCCATGAATTGTATTTTAATTAATGACCAATTTTTGTTGTAGCACAGTACTTCTTCACGCTACATGCAAAGGTCATAGTTGGCTGGTCGACTCTTACTTCCAAATCCATAAAACATACATTTACACTTAGAAAGAAAACAATTATAATTAGAATTAGGTGAATAATATTCATAGTCAATTAATTTAATTCAAGCTTTCACAAAATCTCATGTTTAATATCATTGACTATTGTACAATGTTATTTTGGGAGGAAATTGACTTGTTAAAAATGGGGGTAAATGAGAAGTCATGGTGGAAACTATAATGTCATCCATTTTAGGTAAAATCCTATAGCAGAGTTGGAATCAATTTATGATTTCGGTTTAAGAGTTTTTAATCAAACCATTTAACTATGATACACTTCCACCCTTGACTTGATTTACCACTTAATTTTTGGTGGGATGGTCTTTAGTTAATAATAGGGTTGGAGAAACTAGACATGAACACAATTATCTATTTGTATATTAACCAGCTTTATATCGTGTAATCATCAGAAGTTCCCTGGTCAAGTATATTGTAGGGTCCTTTCCATAAAGTAGCCATATATATGTCATACTAAATCCATAAGTATCACAGTAAATAACATGATCACTGACTATTAAGCTTGCCATGGTAAATCAATGTAGGTCATCCTTCTCATTTTGATTGATTTTCTTATCAGAGCTGCTTGGTAGGCCTTGGTCTGAATCTTGATTAGTGATTCTACCAGTTGTTCAAAGTATTCAAATGGCCAAATTTCATCCACATAAGTATCAATAGAGTGTAACGCAGGCAGTACACAGGATTTTGACCATACAAAAGCTGAAAGGGTGAATATCACGTACCACTGTGGTAGCTGATATTTCTAAGCAAAAAACTTGATTCCAAATATAAAGCCCATTGAAATGGAATATTGTTGGCAAACCTTGAAGAGCTCATATTGTCACAGATAGTGACATTTTCCTGGGGTAGACCGCCCATCCAAAGCCAAGTATCTGAAGCCTCTGGAGCCAAAGCCAGCTTCTTGAGAAAAAGTAATGACCTATGTAAGGTAATTGATTATAAACGGGTTCTTCTTTGCCAGTCAGGCCTGAAGCAAATGGTACAAAATTTTTTTGATAAACTGACAGAAATTATTTCATAAATCTGGTGATATCCATATAATTAGTAACTGAATTTGGTAGGTTAAAAGATTTTGATATCGCTAAAAGGAAGAACCTTTTTGGCACATATCAAATTCATTAATCTTTTGAAACAATTGTGAAGCTCCCCCTCATTTTTCAGAGCTGAGAAATGTTTTGCTTTTCTCAAATATTCAGCTACTTTTAAATGAGTTTTGAGAATTTTCTGCTTAATTCTTTCCCTTGTTTTAAGGACTTTACTATCATCAAACTGTGGTAAAACTATCACAATGGACGGACTCAGTTTAAGGTTCTGGTCTAACCCTTATGTTGTTTGCGAAACTAGCACCTTTACTGTGAACTATTCCACTGAGACGCCACATCATTTCACCAAAATCTGCCCATACACCTTATCAAATCTCATTAACCCTAAGAGGCTTCTCTCCCTAACAATTTGTATCACATTATAATTAGATTAATTAAAAAATTTATATAAAAACACACTGGAGATTTTTTTGGCGTTGCTTCTTGTTGCATGGACACTTTGCTCTCTTTTGACACTCTTTTCCTAGAGCTTAATTTCTGTAAACTCATGAGCTCCATTTTCTTGACAATAATGGAGAAAAGTTAACTTTATCTGTAGTTTTTCTGCTGGGTTGTTAGAGTTAGCCCATTCTTTCAGAGTTGACCCCTTTTGAAATTATTCACTGAGCTAGTACTGTTGTATCCCTCCTGGATTTGTTTTGTACAATCTTCAAAAAGTGTACTGAGGATGTTGCGCGACTCCCCTCACTCAAGAAACTCATACAGTGTACAGTGTCTGCCACTACTCGCTTAAAACTATCCACCTCCAGGACTCAGAATTAAAAAAAGTTATTTTCAAACAAGCTGTTTAATCTTAGGGTTCGTCATAATTCCCTAGATAAAAACTAGCTGACGTTCTCCTCTATTAACTCCTTTTTCGTGGGATTTTTGAGCTTGCCAACCAGTAATTGCTCACCTTTAGTGAGACTAATAGAACCATCCTGAAATATCACCTCGCTTTGGAAGCTTTTATCAAAAACCCGCAAATTCCCTACTGCTTTCTTTGAGGACTATAACTCCTTTGTCTACTTTGCTCACAGAGACCTCACTACTGCTCAATACTAATGCCTTTTCCAGGAGAAGGCTTTAAGACTAGAATCACTTAAACAGTTTAAAATGCACTCCTGCACAAGTCTCAGACAATACTGGTGCTTCCCTTGGAATATGGGGTAATCCTTCACCTCCTTATCTGGAACTTGCTTCATCCTTACATCTATGCTTTCTCACAGCATTTGCACTGCTAAACCTAATTGTAACACAGATCTTCAGCTCTGAAACTTAAAAACTCGATGTCATTTATGCACTCACAGGAAACTTATTTTGGTAAACTTGACAATTGTTAAGTCTAAGATCCCATTGTGATAATATCTTGTTGATAACCTAGCTGTTATGAAAACCTATAGCCTGATCATCGGATATCTCCTACTGTGTTGCCACAGTATATTTAGAGCCAACAATGACATTGCCAGTAGGTGAAAATAGAGCCTCCATAATAGGTAAGTGTCTCTACAACTGTTTCTTCACCGCTGCACCCCACAGAGTACCCCTCGCTTTTGTCCTCAAAAGTAGAGGGGGTTTGTATTTATATCTCATTTGATTCAGAGCATTCACTTTAAACTAGCTTTGGACACTTTGTTGCCATCTTAGAACCTATGTATCCTACTAAGCCTGTCATTCTTTATGGCCAGGTGGAACAGCTCTCTTATTGCATCGGAGTAACCCTCCTTTACTGGCCACATTCATAAACAGATGGATATCCACGAAAAGTTTATTGGAAACAAACTCACCATGGCGGACTCCTCCATGAGCCTAGATGTCCTTACTAGCGTGGTCTCCTGAGTTAATTATCTTCCTCCTGATGAGAATAAAACATCAGCTATCCCGTTCCCTATAAGTCTTGTGGAAAGCTAATTGGCAATATAAATTCTTTCTCAGGAATCCTCTGAGAAATTTTCACCTACTCCCCTTCTGGAATTGAAGCTTTATTATCGTCCTTTAATTCCCCAGTTAATAAAATTTCATCTGCTACTTCTTATACATGGCCACATTCTCCTCTACTGGAAGAGGCTTCCAAGCGCCCAACTTGATGAACACTGATGCTACTGAAATCTCATCTGCCAAGAGCTCGCAGAAGCTTTAGACCTGCCCTTAGGGGTAGGCCAGTTTGACAGGGCGGGGAATCTTAAGTTATCCATAGTTACAGAGTACTGTCCACTGTTCCCTATGTCACAGGCGATGAGAAATTTGTGGAGGCTTTCTCCTTGATTGATACCTCTTGTACTCCATTGTTCTAGATGTAGGTTGTTGTAGACACTTTAAATTCTTCACTAATCTCGCGGACTCTATTATTCATGCAAAGTTCCTAGGAGGAGTTATGGTTACCATCCCTTGACTTTAGGAATGCGCCCATGCGTTACCAAGGATATGGGGCCCCTCCCCCAAGGTAGGCCTAGCCTTGATTAGACCAACCTTCACCCCCACTCCCACACTTATCTCGCATGAGTGTATAAGGAGCTATGCAGACATTTTGATCCCTCTAAGGTTCGCCCATTTCCTGAGCAAACCAAGTTTTAGTTTGAGATCAAGATGATCATCAAAGTCGTCATAAATCCTCTCCTATCTACACCTTGACCTTAAGGGAGGAGGACGCCTTAAACGTTTGGATTGACGATATGCTCTCCAAGGACCAAATCTATAATTCATCTCCTGTATGTTCCCCTATTCTATTTGTAGAAAAATCAGATGACTCTATCTGCAGTGTAATGACTAAGGAAATCTGAACAGCCTTTTAGTACCAAACCCCCATCTTCAGCTTTTGTAGTAACAGATCGCCCACTAAGTAGAGAACGCCAGAGTGTTCAGCAAGCTGGATTTCCTAAACGGCTTTAACTAGATTTATATAAAGGAAGGCCAGGAGCTATTGACCGCTTTCTGCACCCAGAAAAAAATCTACCAGTTCAGGGCCATTCTTTTTGAATTGAAGAATTCTCCCATCTGTTTTCAAAGTTTCATTGATACTGCCCTGGGAGACCTTATGGAATCCTGCGCATTAGCCTACATGGATGACATATTGGCTTTCTCCCCAGATGAAGAGTCACATCCTTTCAAACTTGTAGTTGTCTAACGGCTAGCACATTTGAACTTTACCATTAAAGCTAAAAAATCTGAGTTCTTTTAACCCAAATTAGAGTTTCCATAGAAACTTATCATATACCACGTCCACATGATTTTCCCTGATAAGGAAGCAGCCATCCACAATTGGGCTACTCCCTCATCTCTTACAGAGTTTCGCAGCTTCCTTGGGACTTGTAACTCCTTCAATAAGTTCACCCCTCAGCTCTCTGAAGTAGCTGCCCCTATCTACACCGCATTGGGGAAAGACTTAAAGCTGGATTGCATAATGAAACGCCACGTACTAAGCCGTTAAATCCATACTTTTTTCAAGTCCTGTGGTATCACATACAGACCCCATCCTTTATCTTATTGTCACACCCAAATCCTCAAAACTTTGCAGTGGGAGAAGCTTTGATGCAGGGAGGGAAGATGGAGTGAAGCTTCCCGTTGTTTGTTTCTTGATGACGTGACTTGGCACAGCTCAATTATGCCATCTACAATAAGAAACTTCTTGCTGTTTTGAGGCTGTGCTGCACTGGCACCACCATCTTCATATCTCTAGGTGAACTTTTACTGTCCTCACTGACCACAAAGCTTTGATGTAATAAGCGTCCCAGAAGCTGACCCTCTCCAGTCCAGGTGGTTGAAAACATATTAGTATTCGACCTCCAATGTGACTATAACAAGGGTGCCCAGAACCTGTTTCCAGATGCCCTATCACGGAACCCCGCTTTTGCCCCAATCCAGTGATATTGACGCCCATAATACCCAGGTTTATTAAGTTGGAACAGTTAAAGGTGAGCCACTTGCCAAAACCCCCGATCTTCTTATGATGAACCTTGCAAGGAAAGACTGACACCCCTGCCCATGTTAGGTTGTCTCAGCCCTTGTCAGAGGACTACGTTACTATCAATCAAGCCTTCTAGAGAAATGGCCAATCCCTAGAAAAGGGCTACCAGATGCTGGACGGGGTAATCCCTCATCAGTGAAGTGGTGGGTACCACCTAAGCCCTTGAAAGAGAAGTGATCCGCGAAGCCTGTGACCCTCCCACTGCTAGCCACGCTGGAAAGGACATGACGCTTGAATTGGACTGACGCTTCTTAGCTGGAAGGGCATCGCCACTGATGTGGCCAAATACATAAAGCCCTGTCTGATATGTAATTATTCAAAAGCTAGTCATATGAGGAGATCTGGCATAATTGTCCCCCTCCAATCTGTGGAGTGCCTCAGACAGCAGTGTCCTTTGATTTCAATTTGTAACTCCCCTTGTCCCTAAAATATGATGCGTTGATGGTTATTTTAGGCTATTTTACCAAGATAACACATTTTGTCCCGTGCATTAATATAATCACCTCCATACTGACTTCTCACCTCTTCGTGGACCACATTTTTGCCTACATGGCATCCTGAAGGAAATTATTATCAATTAAGTCCCTCAATTCAATGCCTAGTTTTGGGAAGCCTTACTGTTCATCTTAGGGATCCTCCCCTGCCACTCCACAGCTTTTAACCTAAGTTGGTTGGACAGACAAAGAAGGGCGAACAAATGTTTTTAGCAATATTTTGCATAGCTATTCCACCGCAGAAAAAATCCATTAGGTTCTCATCTTTTTTTAGGCACAATATGCTATAATAACCTAACTCATACCTCAGCAGTCACGTTCCCTTTTTTGAAAACTACAGCCACAATCCCGGCTTCAACATGAACCCACAGCTAGAGCCCACAATAGTAGCTAACAAAGAGCTCATAGTCATACAACAGGCAGTAAAGGATCATGCTGTCAACGTGTGAGGATCTACAAAAATAGGCTTTTTGCATGCGACGCAAAAGCCCTGAATACAATCAAAGCGAATTGGCCATGGTCATTGCTGAAGATCTCCTCTTGAAGCAGCCCTGCCTTAAGTTAGGCTTTTAGCGTGTTGGACTTTCAAGATCATCAGGAAGGTTGGCGCGTCAGCTTCCCAAGTAGACCTACACCTTCCATCAAATATTTTAGCACCCTTCATGTGTGCTTTTACCCCCTTTGAGGGTACCATACCCTCCCATCCCAAGAAAGTAATAGTAGATGGTAAATCTAAATGTGAGATAGATTCTATCCTATTCTCACACTTATCCTAACGTCGCATCCAGAATCTGGCGTCCTATATAGGCTATGATGGAACTGAGAACAGCTGGGTATTTCACAGAGACTGCTCAAATGCTCAGGAGCTGATCCGCCTTTTCCATAAAAGATTTTTCATTGTTGTAGGACCTTCTACTCATTTCTTCTTGGCCGCCATATAGTACCTAACCCCTTAAGAAGTTTTCATTAGCCAATGTCTCCTTAGGCAATTTGGAACCCTATTAAAAAGTGGAGGGTAAGCACAGCTAGTGATATGTTTCCTGAAAAAGACCGCCCATACAAGCCCAAACATTCAAAGCCAATGGAATTTAAGCCAGAACCCTTGTGTGACAACAATGACCTCTCTAAGGTCATTGGACATAAGCGTTCTTGCTTTGTCAGTTAGCCTTGAAGCAAATTTTTATTTAACCAAGGCAAGCTGACCAGGGGATGGGCATTTCCCGATGTATGTGTAGATATGGGAGGGGAGTGAAGAATAGCAATGATTAGAGAGGATTGGGCACCCCGGGGTACACAGGTTACCCCTGTTGCCAGCTGGAACCACCAGAGATTTTGCATTGCTGTGCTACTCTGAGGGGGTTACCCCGCTATGGAGCAGGTGTGAAGGAAGGGGTCCATGTGGAGGAACTAGAGCGGGAACCATGACTTTATGAGTCTCTGCTGCCCTGGCTTCATATACACATAGAGCCAGGCTTGGAAATGCTCTAGTAAGTGGACGTGGAACATATTGATAACCCCATGGATAGTAGGGGCCGTGCCCTTGAACGCATCCAAGGCAATAGTGTGGATTGTCCACATTGCAATGGGTATCAATAGGGAGCGCTGGGTAGATGGTATTGGGGACACAAGCCAGAGTGCAAAGAGGCTCCTTGAGATAGAGAAATCTTGGTCATCTTGGATCTTGAGCAGGCACGCGATTTCATGCCATATGGCTCTGGATGGGGGGCAGGTTTTCATGCAGTGGTGTAGGGAGCCCTCTCCTCCACATACCGCGCAGGTTGCATGGAGGGAGTGGGTGCAGTCCGCCATTCTATAGATCCTTCTTAGGCAGCACCAGGCGTTGGTTCTTACCCTCAGTTGGAGGAGTGGATGGTGCGTCATCCTCCATATTGCCTTTTGTGTGGCTAGGTTGTAGGGGATGTCCAAAGTGTCTAGGTAGCCAATTCTGGCGATGGTTGGGGTCATGGCAAGAATGTCATTGTGGGGGTGGTCTTCTGGCTTTCATATCATGAAGTGGGATATGGGTCATCCCCTTCCCTGCACAGTGCCATGGTAGCAACAGCCCATCCCATGCAGTGGATGGTTCGGAGGAGGCGTTTAAAGTGAGGGGGGGGGCTTTCCGTGCAGGCCCATAGCATTGGAGTGGTTAGTCAGGTACGTTAGTAAGCTGGAAGGATGGTGTGGGTTAGGTATTTTGAGTGCTTGCGCGAAGTTGGCCCTCACTGCCCTTACCAGGGCTGTCGCTGGGGGTCCAGGGTTAGCACTTCCTCTATCCAGGTGCCCAGGATGTGGTTGGTGTGGTTCTCAAAATCTATGTGTCCCATGCCTCTGCTGGAGCATAACCATATAGCATTTCCACCCAGATGGGTGGGTGGGATCCAGGCCACAGCCAGCCCTGGATGAGCGCACGGATTGACATTATAAAGGTGGGTGAGAAGGGAATTGCATGTGTGGGGAACCACAGCATCGGGAGAATGAGCGAGTTGGCAACTGCCACTCACCTCATAAGCCCGGGAGGTCTACCCTTAAGTGAGGCGATTCTGTTGGGTATCCAATGCAGCAGGTTATTTTTATAATTTCATTTGCATATCCCCCTGTTTCCAGCTATATCCCAGAGTGGCGGACAGGGGTGGTGATGGGGGGTAATGCAAAGGGTAGGACGAGTGAGTTTATGCATCTTGGGCTGTGTGTAATGGGGATGTGGTCCAGTTGGTGATGTATTTGCCAAGGAGGATTATTTCGGTTTTCCGTTTATTAAGTGATGCATTTCTCACCTGGAGTATTCCTCTAGGGTTTGCTACAACTGTCAGGCATCGCTGCTGTCAGCTATACCTTTCACACAGTCATCTGAAAAGACTAGTATCCTGACTGAGGGCTGTCCTTGTGCAGTTATACCCCCAAGGCGTGAGACAGCTACGCGGAGGAGTGGATCAAAGCTTAATTTGTAGAGTAGTGGGCTGAGGAGGTCCCCTTGCTTGAGCCCTCTGCGTGGGGTGATCCTGTCAGTCAGGAAGCCAGGGCCACATACAGACATAGAGGCAGATTCTATGAGGAGCATCGCCAAGTTGATGAACCTGGGTGGGAGGTTGAAGGCGCGTAGGCACTCTTTTAAGTATGGGCAGCTAACGCGGTCATATTCCTTCTCCTGGTCAAGGAATACCAGGCTCCCGTCACTATGGATTGGCATATATTGATGACGGTGCATATATTAGACCAGATGGAGCGCCCTGATGTAAACCAAATTGATTGGGTGATATGGCTTTAGAGGCTAGTGTGCCTAGTCCGGTAGTTAGAATTTTTGTAAGTAGTTTTGTGTCAATATTTGAGAGTGATATTGGGCGCCAGTTGGACAGGTCCAGTCTGTCGCCCTTTTTTTATGGAGTAATGACATAGGAGTCCTGGCCTCCAGGCAGGAGATAACTACAGCAAGCACTGGTTTATAGACGCTAGGAGGAGGGGGGCGATTTGGTTAAATTATGGTTTGTAAAATTTGTAGGGTATCCCATCAGGCCCTGGGCATTTCCTACGCGGTGGACCACAGACTGTACTACAGAGCTCATCCTGCGTTAACAGGTTTAGAGGCTATAGTCTGGCTGTTCACTCTGTATTCTGGTGGAGTGTAGTTTTTTTTATTTTTTGGGGGTAGGATGGGGTGTCATGGTAAAGTTTGGTGTAATAGCGGTGAATTTCTGCCTTGACCTCCATTGGGTCAGTTGCCACAGTTCTGTCAGCTTTGTGGACCTGTGCGCACTGGGGCAGATTGCATCGGGAATGGTATTGTTAGAAGAAAAATGACGAACAGGTTTTGCCTTCTTTTATGTGCTTACCTTTCCATGATACTTTGATTTTGTGTTGGTGTTCATGGATGAGAGCTTTTAGGCGGGCGGAAATTTCCGCCCAATTGCACCCCCAGTTTGAGCTGTATCCAGACTTTGTGGGCACTGAGCTCTAGGTGTTCAAGTTCCGCCAGGGTGCATCTGATCATGGTAGTATCCACAGTTTATTTGCGCGATGTGAGATGGCAAGTTTTGTTTATTAGATCAGATTTGAATTTTTCCCACGTTTTGATGGGATCCAATGTGAACGGGGTTGTGAATTTTGGGCTTGAAGCTTTGTGCATGACCCAGTCTGAAATTTCAGGGAGCTTTATATCCTCTGGGTATAGCTTACTCCAGGGTGACGTCCACGTTTGAGTCCTGGTTGGTGTGAGTTACACCAAAACTAGACGGTGGTCAGAGAAATTTATTTTTAGTAAGAAAGTTAGTAATAAATGAGTGGGAGGATTTTGGTGTGAGGATGTGGTCAATGTGGATCATCTTAATGAGCGACCCTCATGTATGCTAAGGGTCATGTGGGGAAGGAGTGGTGACCCAGGGGGAGGGTATCATACAGGCCAAGGGATGCCTTCATTGTGCGGAACTTAATGTGTCCCAGTGGGTATCCCCTGGGGTTGTGCCATCAGTCAGTGGTGGGGTTGTCCCAGCAGTTAAAATCTCCCAGTAATATAGTATCTGGTGGGATGTTGAGCATCGGGATGGATTTGAGGAATTGTTTCCTCTTGGATGTGGTGCACAGTGCATAGATATAGGCTATTGGTAGTGTGGCCTCTTGGTTTGCAATCCTTGCAGTTAGGACATGGCTATCTAAATGTGAGGAGGATTTGACGACTTTTAATTTTTTGTTATTATTATGGATGACCAACCCACAGTGGGACGTCCATATCAACTGGGAAGGTGAGACCCTGGATGCCCAGGATCCCTCTTCCCCCTGTAGACAGTGGGTCTCTTGGATGGCCAAGATGTCTAAGGGGGTTTATGCAGGAAGTCCAGCTTTTTGGCTCAGGACACTTGAACCCTGTCTCCTGCGATATTTAGCATCCCTATTAACACTGAGGTGCCCGCAGCGCTTCAGGAGAGGTTGGGCGAGACTTCTGGCCCTAGTCCCCCACTCATTGCGTCAGACTTGCTCCATGTGATTGGGCTAGTCCGCTCTAAGGTGTTTTCCAGCTCCTTACATTTTGATGATTTTGTGAAGGTTTTGTTAGATTTGGGGATTGTATTAAGTTTTTACGCATGTTATTTTGTTGATTCAAATTGGTGCGCTGATTGGTCTTTGATTTTTAGGGTTTGCTTTTAAAGCTCTGGGCCCTGTTGGCCTGTCCATAGTGGAGTCGAATTGCCCCAGTAAGTTTATTTATATTGTGATCAAGTGGTGATTCTGTCAGCTTGTAGAGAAATTTTCTGCATGGGTTGTCTGATCCGACTGTTTGGCTAAGTTAATATCCTCCATGGCTGCTCCAGCTTAAGTATTCTGTTCTGATTGGCTGGTTTGGCCAATTTCCTCTCTGTCCATATGGATTTGGTTTAGGCCAATGGAGGAGGTCGTGAGTGATGCAGCCTTGGCTGCTGCCCATTTGCTGGCCTTCTGCACCTGTTTACATAATTTGGGTGAGATTGGGTCTATGAGGATGTAGTGCCCATCCTCTCCCCAGAGGAAAGCGTAGTTGGCATTGACCATTTTTCCAAAGGTCTCCTCATCTTCATCCATAGCATCATCACAAAAGTCTGGGGCTAAGATGCGCTCCTTCATGGGGCATGTAAGTTCCTTATGTCCCAGTGCAGTGGTTGCAGATGGGTGGTGCACATTCCAGTGTGACGTCAAAGGTTTCAACAATCCCCAGTCTGGGAGGTGAAACACTGTGGTGCATGAGATTCTAGTTAAGTCTGTGGCCACGTCAGTGACTGGGTTGATTACAGAAATTGCCTTTCTTGTGCACAGGTTCATCATCAGCTGGAATCGCTGTAATTCTAGTTGTTTTATTTCTCCATAGCTCTGAAGGCCAATCTAGAGTTCTTCCTAGATTAGCTTATGGGGGAGTTTGGTGGGAAGCGAGTTGAACGAGATAATCAAAATGTTTGCTTTGTTCCATCTGGTGCATGTGGTGTGCACATTTTGTTTGCCCTCAGGGAGGGCGATTTTGACACAGACTTTTGCTGCAGCATCTGCATCTTCTTTAGGTTTGAAACTATATCAATCCAGCCACGGTAGATGGTGTGGGTGGTAATGTATACCGCGTGGGGAAAGAGGGTGACCTGCGCCTCGCCTACCTTTTCCCACATGGTTGGGATTCTACCCCTATGAAAAGTCAGAACCCGTGTTCCACTTTTAATAGGGGCTGTAGTACTTTATTTCCATAAAAGTTCTGTTTTGTGGTAAATTCCACAAACCTGGGCAGCGTTTAGTTTGGGGTTCTTTTGCGGCGTTGGCTCCCAGTTCCCCTCCAAGGCGACTTTTTGCCCTTGGGTGCACCGTTTTGGCCATTGCCCTATATGACTTTCACCCAGTTTAGTTGGGTTTTATTAAATTTGCTCATCTCACCTGTGTGATTATCAAAATTTATTTATCAAATCGAATCTTAGTAACTGATGTTATCATAATGGGAAAGAAAAAGCAGGCTTGAAGCAACTTTCAAATCAATGGATAATAATCTGGTGTGAATCACTTAAAAAAATCTGTAAGGTAACTAGATTTTAAGTAACAGATTTTGGCCAAATTCAGAAATTTTAGTTTTTCTGAAAGGCGAAAACTTTATAGTGCAGATTAGTTTATGTTAATTGAATTGAAAAAATCATATAAGTCCCCTTTATATTGGTTTTAAGCTGAGAAAAGATTTTGCTTTTCTCATATATTTAGAGACTTTAAATTAAGTTTTGGATATTATTGTCCAAGTCAACCACTAAATTTATGAACATTTCTACTATCAATATGTGTTTAAAACCTGTTGTGATGGCCAGACTCAGTTTTATTTTGGTTTGACCCTCTTATTGTACATGCAACCTGCACCTACATTGCGACCTATACCAACAGGTCTGCCGCGTCTTATTTCGCTGATTTCCGCCATAGTCCTAATCCAAAAATCCTCAACTCTCAGGGGCTTCTCTCCTGATAATTTGTATCAGTTTGGTAGGCGTTTTAGTTTAAAAAGCTATATGTAATCATATGGGAGATAACTGAGTCGTTGCTTCTTAATTATTGCACTATGCCCTCTTTTGGACCTTTTTCCTGTCGCATTACCCTTTGCAACTTCCTGCACTCCAATAATCATGACATGAATTAAGGCACAGTTGGCATGTATCACCATTTCATTGTTCTCAGTATGATAAAGAATTTAAGACCTCTGCGGTTTCTCATTAGCTCATTTAGCTTGGGGATGACATGACATGTGAAATTAGTGGCATTGTCCATGGGATAACCTATTGCTATATGCTTGGGTATCAATTGTTTTATTATAAATTTGCTGCTGATATAACTCCAAGATCTCTGAAAAGCCAAGCCTTTACCCAAATAGTGAGATGATCAATCGTGACTATCATGTTTTGAAGTTAAGAAAACTACTTGGGAAGGTCCTGTAACATCAATAAACACTGTGTGCCAGGCCCAATTAGGCTTTCCAAACCGGTTTTATTTGTTAGCTTATAAGGTTGGTGGGATTAACATTCATGAAATTTTGTAAATCCATTTTATATGTCAAACCTTAAGGACTCTCAATAATACCTTGAAAGCTAGCTTTAAGGTCTTCAGCAAGCCCCTCATGTCCTATGGTGCAAAGAGCTTGCATGGCTACCTCTGGGTGGGATGAAGGGGGGTATAGTCTCCAGTCAAATCCCTTATTCCTGTATGATCTTCAATCTCTGATTTCAGTGTCCTTCATAACTTATCCAAGGTGCAGCGAATATCAGAATAAAATTGGCGTAATTCTTCATTTTCAATTTTTTGAAGAGTAGACATGCAAAGGAAATCAGTGCTGCTATGACAGGCTATTGCAAAAAGTCAATAAGCGTTCTGAGGGGTGTGCCCTGAGCTTTAGTTATCTAAGTATTCATAAGCCTGTAATGTCAAGGCTCATCGTGGTAACAGACCTTCATGTCCCTTGAGATTATTTAACTATCGCAAGGAACCTTGGCTGGGTACATTTTTGAAATTGATCCCATGGATGTAGACTTAAAAATCATATACAAGCATAAAATACAGCTAATGATTTTCGTTCAATTAATCTTTAAATCCGTCCTAATTGTCTAAGGCATGACTGCAGAAGGCTACCAGATGCTCCTCCCAGTCATCCTTATCTGAGAGAGTAAAGATCCTATAGCTGTGAGAGATGCGTCATATTGCACTAGAAAAAAGATGAAGAAGTTAAGTATCTCATAACATGGGCTTTGGTCAAAGCTTTACATAGCCAGTTTAGAGGAGTTTTTGAATTCTGGACCACAAGAAGGCAATTTTGCTTAAAGTATATGGAATAACGGCTTGGAGAGTTGTGAGATTGTGGTATGAAATGGTGGTAATATTTGACCATTCTAGGATAGCTTGGATATCTTACTTACTCTCCTGTTCTCTCATTCAGTTGAAGTCATTTTGCGCTTTAGGTTATGGCCATATTCCTCAAGTGTTGACAATGTTCCCAGATTCATTTTAAAGATTTTGAGAAACTGGCTTTTTCTAGTCATAATTTTATTCTGAGTTCAGCGCAACCTACAAAAGATCTCTTCTATGCGCACTAGATGTTGGGTAAACTTTATCAAGAACACATATATATATATATTGGCGAGGCAGATAAATTTACAACTCATCTTCAAATCATTATTGATAGTGCCCATTGCCCGATGGAAGGTGGACCTGAGTTGCACAGTCCCTGTGGCATTTAAATTATATGGAAAACCCATTGAGAAGTGATGTATGCACACTTTTCCTGTTCTTCAGGAGGAACGAAGATCTACCAGTATCTGTTGATGAGATCTAAAGTGGTAAAATATGTAGCTCCTCCTAATTGGCACAAGGAATCATCTGTTTTGAGGTAGAGGATTATAATCCATTTTAGTATATTATCAAACCTTGGTAATTAATGACAACTATATTGGACCCATCCTTTTTAACTATGAGTACCAGACTAGCCCATGGCTGCGCATAGAGATAACAGATCCTTGATGTATGGGCTATTCCAATATTTTCACCTCAATATCACTTGCATTACTTCTCCATATTAACTGCAATCAAATGGGACTCGCGCCTCCAGTGTCATTGTAATGCTAGATCCCCACACCGCATCTGAGGTCATATTCATCCATTGCAGATACTTGTGCATAATTTTTTATAAGGTCCAACGATTGGTCTTTCTGATCCACAATTAGTCCATAAAGTTGCTTAGGGATAATGACAACACAAGGTTGGTAGATGCGGCTTGGGTAAGAAAAACTCTGTTATGTATCCATTTTCTTTTACTTACCAAAAATATTCCAGTGGAACAAGGTGTATAAATGCGATCTTCTTCCCTCTATTACAAACATTTTGGAGGCAGTTAGGTAGGCAGGTAATACAGAGACCTCCTGTTGACCAGAAGAGATTTCATAGGAGCAATGAAAGGTTCAGCCCTCAACTGTAGCCAAGAAGAGTAAATTTCTCCTAGCTTCCCTCCAGGTAGCTCCAAGCTCATCCAGGTGGACACCACTTACTGTTCTCCAGGGTATATAACACAATCATTGAGGCTTTGAGGGGATGTCGTTATTATCAAGAATGGTAGCAGGTGGAGGAGAACTCTTGTGGCCTGCTTTTTGGTACCATATAGGGAATACACCATCATTGTAATCCACATTAATGAAGTTTTTACTAAGCGGTAAAGAAGTCTGATTATCCCATAAGCAATAGAAGGTAATGTTTGACATAGGATGATAAAAGTTTTATCCTCATATTTAAAATATCATATAAAACTTAAGAAAGCTAGTGATGAATAGAAATTGATAGTTCTCATTTTGAAGCACTATAGAAGGGCACTAACGTGTGAGGGAGTTGAACCTCATTTGTAACTCTCTATACACCCCTTTGTTTGTAGTACTTGAAAGGCCAGCCAATTCATAACGTTGATGGTGGCAACATTGGAAAACTTTATTTGATCTAAAAACTGTCTGAATATTAATTTCACAATAATATCTGTTGATAATGGCTTGTACCATAATCTTTTTTACATAGATATCAATATTAATAAATCAGAAAAAAGCATGAATCCCTATTTTATTGCAAGTATAAAAAGTATCAACTTTTTATTAATATTCATTTACTGTTTTTCTACATCAATGAAGTGGATAATAAGGTCTCAATCATTAAGGTGATTTTGAATTTTTTAAAAGGAAGTAAAGATTGGGACTCCTTGATATCTTCAAAATGACAGAGTTTAGCAATTTGAGTAGCATAAGGTTTAGAAAAACCTTCTTGTCCCTCTCGTTACATTCCAGTTTGTTGATTTTTGGTGATGCCACCACCGTGGGAAAACCTTGATTGGGGTCTTGAGTATGATAATCACCCACTTTATCCTCATGTCTTTGGGAAAAAACTGAATAATATTTGGCATTAGAGCACCACCTTTCTACTTTCAATGTTTTTCCTTGGCTGTAATCTTCTTGAGATGTCACAAGGTCCACCCTAGGGCATCACAAAGGGAAAGATGTCGCATTTTTTCCCTTTTATTTACAGATCCAGTAAGCTATCTCAGATAAATTGTGTCAATTGACAAAGTTTCCTTGACATTGAGGGAAGGCCTCTGTGATCTCTCAGCTTCCATTAACTTGGTAGGATTAGATGGCTTGCACTTCCACATTTAGCGTCCAATTTAATTTATAAACACTTCAGTTATTTGATAAATAGTGTGTATCTAAATCCTTCACTGACGCTGGAAACAAAGAATGGTGCGACCCTGGATAATTCTTAGTGGCATATTGAAGTGCAATCTTGACGTTGAAGTCCACCGTTGGTTCAGCACCCAGAAAGACCTGATTTTTGTGGTAAAACAATTCAGCAAACTTTTTAATGTGTTTTTCTTGAGCTGAATGTACATGAATTCAGCCTCTATAGTAGCCATACGTTGGGGACTTCCAAATTCTCGTAAAACTGCGTTTTCCACATCAGTAAAGGTCCAATTATCCCCAAAGTAGTATATTGAGCTCTCAAATCTGGTCATCTAAACAGTTAATCATAGTTTTTCTTTAAAAAGGTTACTAACTCCATGTAAGGTCATCTTTAACATTTTCAAGATTAGCAGAATAATCCAATGCTTATCAATAAAAAAATATAACCAGATCAAATATCTGAGATCCTAAATATTATTTTTTTGATCCAGGAGCTATTGGGGACATACTAACTAAGGTACTGAGTTACTAGCCCAAATTCTTTTGTTCATAAACTAGGGCATCCGCGTAAGGAGGCAAAGCAAACAATGATTTCAGTAAGGAGTGTAGGTTGATGCATTAGCCTTTGGGAGACTTCTTTTTCTAAGGGCTCTCCTACAAATAGCTCTTGCGGGCAGGATGCATGGATTGATTTGATAATCAACAATTAATATTCTTTATCTCACCTTCAATTGGAATTTCATAATGGTAAGTTTATTGCTCATTTAAGGAATTGCTTCTTAAATTGTCACAAAACCTGAGGCTTCCTTAAATGTCGTTAATACTTGCAATAAAGTACTCAATTCACTCTTGTGGGAAGTCCCAGTATTACCAAGTTCGTGGACATGACGCCATAGCTCGTTGTTTGACTAGAGAAGATCTACATTATCTTGTTATAGCACTAAATTTATCCTCTTAATGCTTTGATGTCCTGCTGCATGGCTGTTATTTGATTTCTAAGTTGTTGCAACTCATACATGAGGTGGTTAGTAATCTTGATGTTATTTACCAAATACTGTGCAGCTACCCTCCAGTTTTGCGTTGGGCGTATTGGTTGAGTGCCTCAAATGCCTGATCCTGACAAGTGATTCCTCATAGTAACGCAGTTACGTTTGATCTCTTCTCTGAGCCATATCATCCCTTAAATCCATATGTTGGTGACTTTACTGTTAAAAAATGCTAATTATCCTGAGGCTAACACATTTTGGCTCAATTGAATAATAAGTTCACAAAAGCGTTGCATTATTTTGACATTAAAATTTGAAATTGTCATTGACCCCCTTGTGAACACCTCAGAAACTGATTTCATGCATCTTATTCAAGTCCTGCAGCACTTCCACACATTTTTGATTTCTTTTAAACACTTCCACAATAAGGGTATGGTGAGGAAAATGGTCATTTAGTATCTAATATGGTGGGATTAAGATACCCCCAAGTTTCTGCCTCATCTGAGCTAGACTATTAGATTTTTATAGTACCTAGCAATGCTTCTCAGACCAGAAATTCTCATATTGCTGAAACAACTGTTCCTAATTCTGCTGACAATTAAAATTAAGCGGGCACTAGATCATTTTGTTCATGGCCAAAGAGCCAGAATCCATGGAGTATAATGTCACCAATATGTTCCAGCTGCTCACGCTAAATTTATAAGTCTCAAAGCTTTCAAACCAAGGGATTTATTGTTAATCCAACCTTCTCTAGTTCCATTTGTTTAAAAGTAAGAAGATTAACATAAAACATGACTGATTGATTATGCTCATTTCCTCTTTTCTTAGTTGGTTTCATTTTAAGGGTTAAATTCATTCTTTTTACTACAGCCCCTTGTATTGAGCACCACTTGAAATCATGAGTACTTCTTCACACTACATGCACAGGTTAATAGTTGGCTAGTCCGCCTCTTAATTCCAAATTTTTGAAAATAGCTGATTGAACTTGACAGAAAAAGTGATTTTCTTATTATAAATTAGGAAATTAATACATATAGTTGGTCACTTCATTCAAGATTCAATGAGATCAATGATGAAGTTAATCAACTATTGTACAACTCATTGTGGATGTAAATTGACTTGTAAAAAGGGTAAATAAGAAGTCATGGAGCTGACTACAATGCAATTTTTTTTGTTTAAAGTCTATTAACGTGGTTGAGATCATATTTGGATTGAAATCTGAGAGTTAAAAATCAAGTCTATTATCCAACACTTTCTCATGGGAGAATTCCACTAGGAAGCGGGGTGTCTCTTTGTTCAATGTCTCCATGAGCTCACTGGTTTTTCACCTGGAAGCTAATAAGGCTTTGCACACACATTGATTTTAAGTTGGTCTTTGGTCTAGTCAGATATGAAATATCTTTTTGAGTCAAAATTTTTGTCAGTTTAATTAGTGGCCCCCTGTAGTGAGCACAATTATCAAGTTTATTTCTAGTTGTATAAAATTGTGTATTATCCAGACTAATGTTCCACAGGATCTGTACACCACTAATGCATCATGATGAGAAAAAAGATGATTTCTGTTTTTAGTAAAATCAAATATTAGGTAAAACGATAAAGCTTCACTAAATTTCTTTATAGGTAGAGTTTCACTACCAGCAAGTCTCAAGGGAATCTTTTTCAATTACTCTTATTTCTCCAGAGTCTCACTACTGGTCAATGCTTGCAATTCTCCACTCTAACTCTCTTCACTGATCTTATCACTATATCCTTTCTGGCATTGCTTTCAGAGGTTCTTATACTTTTTTCCTTGACTAAATGTCCGCCTCCTAATAGGTTCCTGCGATGTGTATTTACAATTTCAGCTATATGTTGAGGTTTAATATCCTTGACTTAACAAATATTTTCATTATCTGTTTTGATTTTAATTCCCCAATGCGCTGATGTTTTTTCTATCCTGTTCTTCAAATTTAGTGATGGTAGCAGTAACTGCCATATCTATAATACAAAATACTTTAGTTTCTGATTTGGCAACCAATTAATATTATAATAATTCAAACATTTTGGTCAAACATATTAGTTTTTGTAAATTTATTTAAATACTTTTTAATGAGTTTTAGGATACAGGTATCATACATGATTGGTTTAGAGTTGGTTTTAGAGGAGATTACCTGGTAACATTATAAGCTTGATCTATATTTTTAGGACTTTTTAAACAATCGAGTAACATGGTTTTCAAGTTATATACCATGGTAGAGGTTGGTGATAAGCGTTAAATGAGAAATTAGTTTCTTTGGCCAGGTTTAAGCGTTAGTTATATTATGTGCAGAGGCATGGAGTGCTTTTTTGCTACTGAGGTGCAATATAATAAAAAATAGAAAAGCATACATTATATATAACAAAAAACTTTTAATATTACTAAAATACCTTTAGCATTAAAAACCCCTACCACTCTGTATATACAACAAAAAATTAGAATTCTAACTTTATAAAATAAACTCTTCCATGTGATGCGCTTTAAACTATCTGGAGTTTGTGCTTAAGTCAAACAGCCATATCTATAGTCTGTATTGAAAATTTTGCTCAGATGAATAAGTTGTAGAAATCTTAAAAACTTTATAAAATTGGCTATTTATACATGTGGTATCAGTAAAAAGCAGACCTGTATTCATTAGGGACTCATTTGATATTTTACTGATATAGGAACATGGTAATAAACCCAAGTAATGTTTGATGTAGCTGCTTTATTATTAAGACCTCGCCTAATCAATACTAATTTTAAGAATGTCTTTATGCAATAAGATAATGTGAAAAAATTGATAATTCATTCACAACGTTCATAATTATCCGCTCTACTGGTATGGCCTCAGCCACATGAGAATACCACCTATATGAATCCAATCTAGCTTTATAATTTTTTCTGAACTTTACGTTTTAGCTGATAAGTTTCAGTTGGTGTTGATATGGAAGGAGTATTAGTATACCCCATCAAGCAATAACACTTTTTTATACTAAACATGAACGTGAAGATAGGTTATCAGTCTTAATTTATTTATAGATTATACTAAAAAGAGTGACCGCTTAATGATCAAATTATAAACCATTGCCTATTAGATAGAGTATTTATCAGGTTGGCACATTTTATATCCAAGATCAAGTTTAAAATCAAGTGGTAGTAAACGCCATTATAAGAGACTCTACACTAACAATTGTCAAATAAAATGCACATTTAAGAATCTTTGTATATAAATAACTATTAGAAATTTTTGACTAAAGTTGAAATATTGTTCAGAGCTTCCATGAGGCAAAATTTATGTAAACTTTGAAGTTAAATTGCATTGCAACCCTCTACTAAAGCTTTATGGGGCTTGCATAATGTTTCTCATCCTATTGTCATGAAAAGCGGCAAGTTAAGTTTAGACTAGCCTGCCAAACTTTTTTCAAAACACCCAAATGGCAAGCCTGAATACCAGAGGCACTGCTTCTTGAATGACGTTGAATTGATCTGGAAAAATTTATCCAAACAAGAGCCAATAGGCCATAAATGTGAATAGGAACCTGTCAACAAACCAGGATATCACGTCACTAGGGTCCAAGGGTTTGGGAGCTTGGAAAATGGGATCAGGTTAGGTGGCTGATATTGATCATAATAAGAAAGCACAATATTGGATAACAGGAACTTATTGGACTTCAGAAGTAGCAAAACAACTTCAAATTTTCTCAGTGTTTTATGACTGCTTTAATAGATAATTGATTTGTGGTATAACTTAGCAAAACTTGGGATTGGAACTCTTGGGATTCACCTAACCTGGTTAACTTTGAGTGATGAAAAACGAGTTAATTTGGAATGACTTCAAAATTTTCAGCGGTAGTCCAAGTGACTGTTGGTTCATCCAGAGATGTCTAAATCGCCAATTTTCTTTGGTTTTGATGGCTAGATTTATAGCATCTCAACTGACGGGCAACAGTAACCTCCCATAGCCACCCTATGTAGGGGCGGTCCTATGAGGTCAGGAATGGGTTCAGGGTACCCAACCCACCTGCAATCAATCTCTACAGCATCCATTTAGCCAAGCAAGAATTATTATGCAAAGATTTTAGTGTTAACAAAGCTGTTTTTAAACTGTAGGCTGGATTTCCCAATGACCCAATGCCATCAAGATTTTCTGACAATCCTACACTTGGTACTATATTATCTGCAAATGTGCGCTCGTAGGGCTTTGGTGCCATGGGTTTGAGGCTCTGAGGCTTTGATGCCATAGGCTCATTGCCCTTGTTTTGGTTCAAACCTTTTATCCTAAGATAATGCCAACTATCCAAAAGCTCAGCGCAAATTACCTTGATTTGTTGTATTAATTCATTCAAAGTTAATATGGGGACTGGTGACAGGATCCTTAAAGGGTAGGCTGTTACCCATCACTCATCCGCCATGTGGGCAAGGTCGCCTTGTGTGATGAGTGGGGCGGCTGGCCTTTTTAGACCCTTTTTGATAAAAACAAGACCACTACCTGGTCTAAACAGAGGGGACGCTCCTCCATACTTACACCCACTTTAAAAATGGTCAATAATGGTGACATGGTTCAAACTTATAAAATTATTCAGTAACCTGTAAATTTATATTTCTGGGAAACTTGGAAAAAGTAATTTTAGATTTAATCAAATTTTTAACCCTAAGGTTTTATACTAGCAATAACTCTATAAAAATTAACACCCTTGGTGTAAGACTTTTACTTATTATGTTTTGACTAGAGTTTAATTGGGCATTGTGCTAATAATTTCCTTATATGTGAACTACTATCAATTATGTTAATCTTTTGATGAGAGCGATGCTCATCATGAATAGAATAGTAATAGAATATTGATAGATTTTAGTCATTGAACTATTTATACTAAAGGTAGCATAAAAGGGAGGCAATTATAAGTTGAAGTTCAATCCAGCCATTTAGTGTCCTCTTTGTGACATGTCACATAAATTTTATTAAAAATTAGGCTAAGCTATAACCCATGAAAAACAAAAGTTTAATAACTACTTAGTCTAATAAGCAAGAGAAGTATCTGGTAAAGAGAGCTAATAGTCCTTAACATATAGTTATGTGACTTTTCTAAAGGTGTTTATTTTTGTCTCCCAAATTAAGAAAAACTACTGTCTATGTTCAGTTTATCATATCTTCTGTAAAAATTTCACTAACATTAAAGTATTTCGACTTTTTTATCTTTACTGGTTGAAAAATCTGGCCAATGCTATTGTAGATATATCTGAACCACTAGAAGTTAGGACCAGTAAGGTATTAGGAAGATAAAAATTCCTAACATGGATAATAATCAATATATAGTACTTCAGGTAAAATTACAATAATTCTCTGAGTTAGCATTTAATTCTCTGTAAGCTTTAAATTCTCAATAATTGCTCCCCTATATTGTTTGCATACTAAAATTAACAAAATTATTGTCACTAATTTTCACCTATATTGTAATTGTGCAATATTGAGGACAGCCTTAGATTCCAAAGTAACATTGCTTTACATCTTATAAGCGGATAAGATTCTTCAGCACATCAATGAAATCTTAACACTGTTTTAGTCATAATAAATGGTACCCATCTGATACATCCAAAAAAGACTCACACTTAACTGCCACCCTCACTTTTTCACTAAACATATACACTCTACTATAAGCATTACCACATCTATATCTTTGAATACAAGTAATTAAATTATTTAAATAGTTAACATACATAATTAATTGAAACCCAAATATGTATTTATGTCTTGTATTGCTCACATGTTGAGACTCACGTTGCACTGAATATAATTTAAGTTCATAAAAAAAATTTTAGGATAAGTTATAATCGCAAAAGCAAAGGTCCTATATTGTTAAAGGTCAAAGTATTGCAACTATACTACTTATGAGAGATGAAAAAAAGATATAACCCCAAAAGAACATTGGCAAGTCTTTAATACTCAACAAAACTTTTGGTTACACTAATTTTCACATCAGAAAAAACAACAGTGATTAAAAACCAAAATAAACATGAATAACCCTATCAAAAAGATATATGATAAAATCTATAGACTTAAACTATACAGATAACTATTGGCGTTCATTATTTACTTTTGATGTAAAACTAATATAATTAAAATAGTACTATGTAGTAAACTATTGATAACATGGTTTAAATAGAACTTACAATAATACTAAAAGGTTATATCTGTGCCATTCTAAGCCCTTAAGCTAACCCTATCTAAGTCTGAGGTGCAACCCCCACTAGGAAAGAGCCTTCCATCAAATAGATCATAGAAAAGGCCTAAACCTAAGTCCTTACCATACTTAAAGCGAATGACCTCACTTGTGTACAAGATTAGCGCTGGGTTACAGTATTTTTCTCAAAGATCTTGCCCACTTACTCTCTTATTCAACCAATTCTCTTGTAAATTAATTTAATAAGATTTTCAAAATAGGTCGCCTAGTTAAAACACCCACGCAGCGCCTTCCCATCTAGTAGACTTCAACCATCTATACTACTCTAAAAGCTCCAAAAAAGGTAAAACTATTGTAAAATAGCTCAATAATGTTATATCAAACTTTAAAAAATTAAAAAACCCACAATTTTGAGTCACCAAGGTGAGCCCAGAATTTATTATGAGATGTTAAATTCCTCAAAAGTGCATCCTGAACTTTTATTGTGATACTATTAAAGTCTTGCAGTTCCAAGGATTTCTCTGATTTCACCAGAGTACCAAATTTTAATGACTGCATCACCTAACAATCTAATGCTTTAAATTTCATGAGTTTCCAATATATCCATAATAAACTTATATAAGAAGATTGGTTAAAAATCAATGAGCGTCCTTCTATCACGTTGTCAGGATTTCAGTATGCCCGCATTATCCAGCTTCATTAGTACATATATATGATTTATCCGCTAGGGATGAAACCCTTTAGTGGATGTGGGAGTTATCATTCTATATTATAATAATTGATTGAAAACCTTAACAAATAATAGAGAGCCGCCAGGATTCAGTTCTGCATGATTAATATTGTTTCATTGGGGAGGATCCCCAACAATTAGTAAGCTTTTTGACTATATATTATTCCATTAATAATTCACTAATCTTTTATGAGTCAATTGGAGTTTGTCACTGATTGAATTAGGGTTCATTATAGTTGCTAAGCATTGGCAAAGCTTTTGTTGAAAGCAACTTGCAGGTTAATCTTTTAGGCAACTGACCTGCTGTTACTGGGTAAAAGGTCACATCACTTAAGTAGGTTGCTAGCCTGATAAGGATAATTCTCTGGGTTGGATGAAGAGTTGGACATGCTACCTCCAAATCAAACCCATGATAAATTGCTATTTAGTCATTGGTGGATACCAACAAGGTGGATGGATGAGTAGATGACTCACTTCTCTGTTGAGCAATTCATAGAGGGTTAATTTTTTAGCAAAGGCTGCCAATTTCTATGTGGCGCCATCAGAAGAGTTGAGCATCAGATTCCTCTATATATTTCTTTATTTTTCACTAAACAGAAAAAATAATAAGAACAAATGAAGACGTTTTAGTATGACATTGTGGGAACTGCGGGGTTTTTAATGATGCACTGGTTTGCTTAGCTTCTAATTATGAATTAAATATGAACTTTTTTGTATGAAGACAAATACCCTAGTCTAGTTTCAATTATTAGATAAATTCAGCCTTACTCTGACGTTTAAGGATAAGACAAGTGAAGTTGGCCTCACTCTGGCAATAAATAAAGATACAAGTGACTTTGGCCTCACTCTATCAGTTGACATCTAAAAAACAAAGTGACTTCTCTAAAACTTCAACCCTTAAATAAACCATAAAAAATCGATAGCAATAAAGTATTTTCAGTTCTAAGGTACTATTATTATGAAGATTATGAAATATTTATAGGCGATAGTAATGGAGGACACATGTTAAGGTAATTGTAGCAAGCACAATGATCTCAGAGTGCCTAGATAACAAATAGGGATATTGATTTGATATTGGAAATGACTCCAGCTGATTTTTGCAATAAATAGTATATCAATTGCCATTTAATCAGCCAATATGTCAGCTACTAAACTTTACTATTTTCCATGAGTAATTACTCATTTTAAGCATACTTACTCATATCCACATTGTCAGTAACAATCCCTGATAAAATAATAATTGCAACTATCATTAGATATGATACTCTGTAAATTATGATTAAATTTAAAATTGGTTATTATTGCTAAATAGATGACATAATTAAATTATCATCTCAAAGCTTAATAGATAAGCTTTTTTTCAAAAATTTAAACCAATAAATAAATTGAAGCTTAAATAATCTAATCTGTATAATGTGGTCATAAAAAATTCCCATACTAACTCAAGCTAGACCAAATTATTCGGTAAAAATGTCTTTTTTTTCTAATACTTCTTGGTATGAGAAATACTTGGATGGTTTGTTCAAAACGCGTGCCAAACTTTTTAGTGATGTCATAAAATGCCTGGAGTAGTATTCTTTCCATCCTCACTAGAACCAGCGCTCAGAGTCAAACATATTCAGTAAATCCTTAAACAGTCCTTCTAACAACGGTATCTATCCCTGAAGAGCAAACAGGGTTAGCTGTCGCTTCAATTAACTCATGCTTATTATTTCCTCTTTCTCCCATCGTTGAACTTAAATTGAGTCATTATTGGATTATGCTATCTGTACTAAACTCAGCAATCACACTAGAGCCAAATGAAGCAATTCTCCTTGATTTGGCCAGTTCTTCCTCTTTGAGTCAGATCTACACCCAGAGTTTCTCTTCAAAATTTGCAGCTTTACATACCAACAATTTTGTCAACTGAACTTACAATCAGTAATGATGAGCATGTTGAGCTTCTATATCAAAAACTTTGGGGGAGATTAATCAAAGCCCTCAGCATTTCCTTCACCCCTCGTGATCTTGATCACATTCTTCATCAAGATACCTCAGAATATGCACTCTGTTATGCAGGATAAGTCATTTGCATATGGGCTGCCAAACTTTCCACATCACTAAATTTCCACCGCTTACTCTTCCCATTCCAGGAGGCATGCAGTTGCCATTTCTAAGATGCAGTTGTTGCCTACATGACTACTTTGCAGATGAGACTATTTGGCAGCATATTCCCACATGATAATAATTGGGGTATGGTTCAACAACTACCTGAGCATCTTCCTTGTTAGTTGTTCTCCCACAGGGCTAATGTACTTGAGAAGCTCTTCACCAAGCACTCTGGACACAGTAATCAGCACCTGTGCCATATAAGGAATACATGGACTTGTTTGCTGATCACATTTTTCTCTATTGTTGTTTCCCCACACAATCCAGTGTTTCTTGTCTTGCTAATTTGGATGTCCCAATCACACTCCCAATCATAAAAAATTCTCAGAATTCTCCTTGGGTTAGAAAAATGTGGTTTTGCGTATCTCTAACACTTTCCAGTGTCCAATACCAGATTGCCTTTAGCATCCTCTTCTCTAATAATGTCATTTGACCTCCCTCCCTCCATAGGCGTTGAAGGAGGTATCACACCTCACTACCTGAGATAAATGAATAAAGTAATATAAAAATATAATATAAAAATTACTATTGCAATACTTTTTCCATGAATTTTGATAATTTTCTTATTATTTTAAATGTCTTTATATTTTTTCTATTTTTTCTAATCTAATTTATTATATGCCTTTTTGCATCTTACTTCCACTTTTTGGGAAATTTCTCTTTACTCTACTAATCTCATGCCCATCAGAAACATTTTTGATCCATAGGCATCATTTGCCATTTTTGCAGTAATCTTAATTGGTCATGACCATAAAGTATCTTGCTTATATTGGTGATTGAACCCATATGTATCACAATAGGCTATTTGTTCAACAACGAAAAATTCCCTCAGACTAGGTCAAACCTTGTCATCAGTCTTCTTACCCCAAATTCTTCTTTTTATCATCATATTGTAAGCCTGAGATAGAGGTCCACAGTTATGTTTTCAAGATGACACAGGTATCTATCCACACTCAACACAGAGTCAGTTTTATTGCAGAATTGAGAATTGGCGGCAATGCTGCCATTTGACCATAAAATAATTTGAATGGTGTTTTACCATTGCTGAATGGAAACTGATGTGTATGTGAAGGTCAAGAACATAGCTAAGATGCCCATGATGCCTTACCTGAGACCAGCTTTCTAAGCATAGTGCCCAGTGTCCCATTGACATGTTTAACAACCCCATTCATTTCTGGTCATTATGGTGCATACACCACCCCTTTGATCCCAATCAGTTCATTAAGGCGGGGAATCACAAGAGAAGTGAAATTCGTCCCATTATTGCTCAATTGCACTTGGGGACAGCCATGTTAATATACGCCTACTACAGGATAGATTAGGTGGTACTTAGTGCAAGGACTCAGCTTAATGCTCAGGTTTCAACCCTTCTCGTAAGTTTGTCAATTGCTACTATTATTTAACTTACTCCACCCATGCTCACATTCAATGGTCTTAAAATGTCAATTGAGACTGTGTGCCAAGAAAAAAATTGCTTTACCAAACACTAGCTCGTCACATTTCTATGCAATTTTGGATCTGGAACTCCAATCAACAGGAAGTATAATTAGCAACATTGAAACTTAGCAATTTCCAATGATAGTATTGCCTAATATGTCAATCGTTTCCTTAACCCTCCATGACCAACAACCTTGAGTGTGGCCTGAATTATTTCTGTGCATTCCATTAATTTTAGAAGCAAAATATCCGTGTTGTCCGTAATTTAGTCATTGAGTATTGACCAATATAGTCTTTTCCATGGTTTTTTCAGCGCTGTATGATTTTTGGTTGGTTCTTACTGAAACTCCCCATGTACCATTGATCAAATAGGTCATCAGCATGAACTTTCATAACAAGAACAGCTGGTAACATCAATAACCATTAGTGTTCTGTTTCCTATCTCCTGATCAATTCTCTATCTCAAAGTCATAGGCCTCTAACTTCAAAGCCCATCATGCCAATCTCCCATCTGGTTCTTTGAGATTGTGAAGCTACCAGGAAGAGGCGTAGTCAGTCATGACCTTGAAATGTATTCCGTGGATTCAGACATGAAACTGCTTGAAGGAATAATTAACTGCAAGGCATTTCTTGCTCTGGGACCATGTAGTTCCTTTTCCTTTGATAAGGTTTGGCTGACATAAGCCAGAGGGTGTACATATCTACTTTTGGTAGCCTATCTTAGGACATCTCCTATTGCCATCAGTGACACGTCTGACTGGTTAATGAACGCTTTAAAAATATTTAAATAGCTCAAAATTGGACTGACATTACGTATCTTTGGTTCATCAAATGCGGCCTGAGATTCTCTGTTCCATATGAACCCTTTTTTAAATCCTTCAAAAATTAAAAAG
Organism: Massospora cicadina; assembly: GCA_022478985.1. Classification (NCBI taxonomy): domain Eukaryota; kingdom Fungi; phylum Entomophthoromycota; class Entomophthoromycetes; order Entomophthorales; family Entomophthoraceae; genus Massospora; species Massospora cicadina. The sequence continues at coordinate 164,359 of JAKSZP010018519.1, forward strand.
TGGATTGTCCTTCTTTGCGAAATTTTTAATAAATTAGTAACAATATCCGATCATTCCAAGGAATGATTATCATCATGAACACTCATATGGGTTGGCATACTTTCAATTGCTTCCATTCTCAGGATTTATGGCTTATTTCCCTCAGCGTTAATAACAAATCACAAGTATTCCATTTCCTCCTTGAAGATATGTCGTTTTTTGGCTTTATCATAAGATTTGTAGAAGCCAGTCATTTTAACAATCCTTCAAGATGGTGTAAATGATCCGTGAACATTTGGCTAAACACATTAATATCTTCCATATAGACAGTGGCACAAGGCATCTCAGATCTGATGAAATCATGTCCATTGCCTGCTGGAACGTCGAAGGGGAATTGCACAAGCCTTGAGTCATTATCAGCTTACATGACCTCTGTGCTGAGCTAATAGCACACTTCTATTAGTCCTTCAGAGGCATATCTATCTGCCAATAGCCAAAGATCACATCCATAGCAGAGAAAACCTTGGCTCCTTTTAATCAATCTAACGAATTGTTGATTCTAGACAGGAAATAAAAATCCCTTTTTCATGATTTTGTTTTACTAATAGTAATCAATTAAGACTTGATTCAATTTATCTTTTTATTAACAATTAGTATAGGGATCTCCCGTAGTCTGGACGACGTTACAAACATTCCATGTTCTAGTAGTTTCTTAATTTCTTTTGCAACAACTGCCTCTGCTGCCCTTGACCTCCGAATAGGTCTCTGCAAAATCAGTCCAGTTCTCCTATATTGACTTGATGCAACACTTACTTTGTGCACCAAAGTTCATGGTCATCTTGCACAAAAAAACTCGGTACTTCTCCAAAAAGGCCAGAACTTCATCCTTCTGGACCTCGTTAATCCAGCTAACTGATCTTTTTCAATTAAAGTGTGAATTTTCCTGTCAGTAATCTTAGGTATTCTCAACTCATCAATTCTCTGAACTTGTGTAAGGAACGAGTCTCTGGTACAAGATTCAACTGGGAGAATGCAACTACCTGATGCCATTTGAACTTCATCCGAGTAATTCTCAGATTAGCCAAAAGGATCCAAAACTCCTCGTGGCTAGGGATTATAATCCCTGGACTACCCAAGTCTCTATCCTCAATTGCTGCAGTGAAGCTTCAACTTCCGCATATAACTTCTCCAGGATTTCCAATGTAAGTACATTTTCATGATTTTCTGCATTCCTGGCTAAATTTAAAGTCCTCCTTAGTTTGAATTTGGGATTCCACTATTTTCTTCAATTTTATCTGTGTAACTTTTTAGACTTTTTTCCTGACCAATTTGTAACTGATAGGTAATATTCCACCCTTAAATACCATAAAGGAACTTATTCCTCTTGCTGAGGTGCACATTCCCTTCTCATTGATAGATAAACGGCAACTTCTTCCCAGAATCAACAAGTTATCTTTCTCATAGTCACATTTGACCTCATACTTCCACATGAAGTCAGTGCCAATTAGATTGTTATAATTTTGAATGGCCAGAACAATCACCGGGCAGATATAACTAAGGATCCAAACTATTGCAGTAGAGCGCTATAGGCCCCACAAGAACTGGTATAATCAGAACCAGCTGTCCCATAATGCTTCCTTTTCTCCAAATACGGTTTGGCCTTTAATCTCTTGACTAATTTAGTCGAGACAATAATATTTGGCGCTTCAATATTTTATTATTGCCCTGACAGGAATTCATTTTATTCAGGTATGGCTAACCAGGGGATGGATACGTCCAATATGCTAACTAAAGAAGCTAACATCAGCAAGGGGAAAGCACCCAGAGAAACAAGCACTATTGTCTGTTGCCAGTGGGAACACCAAGAAATGGAAGGGGGGTTACATGTGTAGGGGTATGAGTCAATATTAAAAACGTAAGAAGGAAGGGGTCTGAAGTGATGAACCAAACTGGTAACCAGGATGAGACCAACTGAAGGCAATGGGATGGTAGGTACCCAAACAACCATGCTTTATAGTGGTCCACAAGGTGCAACTGGAACCGGCGTACAGCTTCCTGGAGGGTGGGAGTAGAGCTTGAGATAGCATCCAAGACAACCATGTGGATAGTCTAGATAGCGATTGCAACTACTAAGGCTCAGAGGGAAGATGGAATAAGGGAAATCAAGGACAAGGAGAAGGTGTCCTTAGATAGGCTGAAGGGCTGTGTCTGATTCTGGAAAACAGAGGCTCTAAACCTCACGCCAGATTGCTTTTGATGGGGCACTCCTCCAGGCGGTGAACCAAAGTTCCATACTGGTGACACATGACACAATATTAGTGCAAAGCATTTGAGCGCTCGGCAGTATGATATACCTGTCTCAAGCAGTACCACGCATGGGAATGAATATGCGTGCGCAGAGGAGGGTGGTGAGCATACTTCCAGATTGCTTTATGGGTATCAAAAGATAGGGGACGTCCAACATTGACAGGTAGTCCACCCTGGCCATGACAGGGGTCCTCATTGGTATCACATTGTTCAGAATGCATTGTCCTTGTACTTCCTGGGTGAACTTAGTAGTAGGACGCCCCCTCTGGGCGATGTGCCCACTGATGCGAATTCTCCACTCAGTGCTCCACATGGAGAGGAGAACTCTTTTTGAAGTGGGGCGACGTCCCATGTGGGCCCGCAGAAGAAGGGTGTGAGGCAAGGTACTTCAACAGAGAATGGGATTGAGTAGGATTGCTGAGGCCCAGATCGCGGGAGAAGTTGAAGTGAGCCGCTCATGATCAGTGCTGGGTGAGATCGTTGGGTTGGTTACTTCAGTGATCCAGGCACCAAGTATTTTGGCGGCGTGGACATCATAGTTAAGTAAGACCATGCCACCACTATGGAGAGTGCCAAAAATGACATCCAGGCGCACTGGTGGTGGGCGGCCTAACCAAAGCCACCCTTGCAGAAGGCGTATAATGACTTGAAGAAATAAGGGGAAAGATGATGGCGTGGGCCCCAAACCAAACTTTAGAAAGGAGATAGAGTTGGCTAGCACTACCCTGCCTGAATGGGAGGCTTGGTGGGCTCTGAGGGAAGCTATGCGTTTCATAAAGTTGTCCAGGATAAGATGCTCCATCACCGTTGAGGCGTAATTTCCATCCTCCAGCCACACCCCCAAATGGCGGACTGGACCAGCGGTGGGTATTGGCACAAAAGTGGAGAGCAAGCGGGGCGGTGTGGGGTGGGAAGGGCAAGCGAAATCGGAGCAAGTTATTGAAGCAGGTAGAAAACGGGGCGCTGGGGACCAGCGTGCTTGATACTTACCAAGGAGAACATTCTCGGTTTTGGAGGCGTTAAGTGCAGCATTACTTACCTGGGAGTAAACCTGTATAAAAGCTTCAAGCGCGTGTGCATCATGATTGTTAGACACCCCAACCACACAATCATCAGCAAATGCCAACATTTTGACTGGTGCTTGGCCTTGCACATGGACACCAGTAAGGCAGTTATTTACATTGCAAAGAAGTGGTTCAAGGCTGAAGTTATACCAGAGTGAGCTTAGAGGTCCCGTTGTCTTAGGCCCTTTTTATATGGCAAAATACATCCATGAGGAAGCCAAGGCCACGCACAGCCATTGTGGCAGCTTCCGTGAGCAACAACATCCAACTAATGAAACGATAGAGGAGGTGGAACTTGTAGAGGCAGGCTCTGAGGTAACCCCAGTTGACTCAATCATAGGCCTTCTGATGGTCTAAAAAACAAGTGCTCCAGAAGCCGTGAATTGGCAGAAATTGACTACAGTAGGTATGTTGTCACAAATAGACCGTTTGGGCATGAAACCAAAATTGTTCAGGGGAAATTAGAGCAGAGGCAACTATCCCTAAGCTGTTTGCCATAATTTTAGTAAAATGTTTAGCATCTGTGTTAGTAAGTGATATGGGGCGCCATTTGGCAAGTCCAGCTTATCTCTTTTCCTGTATAAATTTATCATGTAGGCCTCTTGTCCTCCAGAGAGGAGGCGCGTCTCCATTAGGCACTGGTTCATTGAGGCAAGCAGCAAGGAGGAAAAATATTTGAAGTATTTCTTTATAGAACTCATTAGGAATACCGTCTGGACTGACATTTCCTGTATGGTGCACCGCAAACAGCAGATAAGAGTTTGTCATGAAAATTTAAATTCATCAACTCTGGATAACTGAAAATGGTGTGAATATGTGCACTTTCGAAAAAATTGTCCACTTCAGCTGGTGGAACTGGATTGGAGCGATACAATTCAGAGTAGTAGTTTCATACTTCGATTGCCACTTCAGCCAGAGTATTTGTGATGGAGTGTTCTGGTTACCTCACCTGTGTGCAGGTCAATCTCTGTCGTGGTGCAAAGAATTTTTGAAAAAATTAAGCAGAGCATGTGTCGCCCACCATTATATGATAGCCTTATACTGAACACAAACTCAATGTTTGTGTTGTCTTACCATTGCGTTGAGGCAAGCAGACACTTCTTCCCACTTATGACCCCAAGCTGGGCTGTAGCCTGCCACTGAGTCTTTAGATTTCTGGTGGTTTACTTCTGCCAGCGTGCGCAAAATGACTTCCAAGGCAGCCCTAAGAGCAACATGATTAAATGTGGCTTACCTGGCAGATGAAGTTTGCTCTAGAGGTTGACCAGGTAGAAAGTGATTCTGCACATAATGTTGTGATAAAATCCCGAGACAAGGTTTCTGTGCCCACCCATAAGGAAAACCTGGGCGACGTGATCTTGTCTGGGCAGAGTTTGCACCACTTCGGCGCCTTTGCCACTGGATGTGACAAAGAGAAGGAAATTAATACCATCCTGTGGCCGGATAAATCGAGTTTTGTCATCATAAAGTGGTTTTATGAGGCTGAAAATTAGTTGGTCCAAAAATAAGGTCAATGCGGGACATAGACCTCTGCTGTCTATTGTGCACACGGGGATGAGTCATATTTGTGAGCACTGGTGCATGATGCGGCAGAGTATCAAAAAACCCCAAAGTGGCCTTTAGAACGCGAAGCTCTACAGCCCCTGCTGGGGTGTAGGCGACGAGGACCAGTGGTCAGTGGCTGGGTTGGTCCAGCATATCATGTCGCCTAAAACAAATGGGTCAGGGGGAAGCGAGAGGGAATTAACAGCCTGAAAAATTCCTGATGAGCTTTTGCACAGGTTGGGGCATATATGTTAATGACAGCGTGCACTTTGTCAACCTATAAAAAGGATACAAGGACCTGGCCATCGTGGTACAATGTAGAGTAAATAAATTTAAGTTATGGGTCACTTCAATCACCTTACAGTGTGGTGACCAAACGGAAAAGGAAGGGAGGAGCATGGCTGCTTCTGTGTCCTCTGCACCACCTAACAGTGGGTTTCCTGAATGGGCAGGATGTCCACGAGTAAATTATTTTTTTAAAACTCAGTTTTCTAGCCCAGGATGGCGAGGCCTTAAGACCAGTGATGTTTAACGCCACCTATAGTAAAGGATCCCCCATCACACCTTTAGTGTGAGGGGAAGGGCACCCATGCCCTTCAGCCTTCTCTATTTCAGCATGTCGCAGTATAGCAGTGCGGGTATTCTGTGCTATGGAGTAAGGTTCATTATGGGTTGCTTTTGTAGTGGGGTTGGCGTTGGCTTTTGCCTGCTGCTTATTTCCCCCTTGGAGTTTTTTGGTGTGGTGTGCACCTGCAGTGCACCATCGCACACTGGCAAATTTTTGGTAGGTAGATTGATAGGTGACTCAGTTTTTTTTGAGGCTTGGTAGCATTTGTCAGGGCAATCTGATTCACCCAGTGGGTCATCAGCTTGGGTGGCCCAATATGATTGGTTGAAGGATTCATAAGCCACTTCCACAGCAAATGACTCGATGTCCTCCTGGAGCTGGGCAGGTGGGATCACAGATGCAGCTGTGGCTGCCGCCTTGGCCGCCACTCTGTGGGCCTGTTTGGCCTTCTTATGCTCCTGTGGGGACACAGGCTTAACTTGAACGTAGCACCTAGGTGCGCCACCTAGGAAGGCGGCGTTGGTGTCTATTGCTAGTTCATAGTGGGCGTCTGCACCACTCATTGCATCCAGGATTATTTCACTTTAAGTAATGCACTCCTTGGCGGGAAGGTATGGGCCTTGTGGCCAAAAGCATGACAGAAGGTGCAGATACGAGGCGCATTATCCATGGTGACCCAGAATGGGTGGGATTCTTGCCTATCAATTTCCACAAAAGCAGTGTAGGAGATTTTGGGTCAAATCTTCCGCTACCCCTGCAGATGGGGTGAGTACAGCAATTTGCTTTGCCCATGCACAGGTCCAGCATGAGCGCAAAAGAGCTGCATCTCAAATGATTGGACTTCCCCATATTCGGTGGCTCAGCCTTCAGGTGATGATCCAGCATGGTGCGCAAAATTGTTGTAGGTAGGAAGTTGAGAGTTACAAAAGGTTGGTTAGATTTAGTCCAACAAGTGAGCTTCATATTGACTACCCATTGACCATCTGGGAGGATTACCATCACCCGCACTTTTGCAGCTTCATCTGCCACAAATTTGTTTTTGAACCCAAGACAGCCAACTACAAGGCATGGAGTATGGTGCGACGTACACTGCATTTGGGAAATGTGTGTACATCTCCACAAAACTTCTCCCAAAGCACTGTTTGTTGTATATCCAGGAAGACTTGCACTCCGTGCTCCACTGACAACAGTGGCTAGGAGTGCGGCGTATTGAAGAACTGGTTGCAGCACAATTGCCAGGCCAAAATTTCAAAGGAAATAATAACCGCCAGTTTTTAAAATTAATTTTATCTAGGCCTCCGGTTTTGCTGGGCATTTACAAAACTTGTTTGGTGTGGTGCCCGCTCCTGTGCCCTTAACTTTGCTTGCCCAACTGCTACCCAACATTGGGTGCACTAATCTCCTCAATGAGATTATCAAACTTACAGATATGAATCAGATATGTTGTAAAATTGAATGCAATGAGAGAGAAAAGTTTTCCCTGACAGGAATTCAGTTTACCTAAGTATCTGTATATGTGCATTTGGAAAAAAGATAAATTATTATTTACTGCATGCATGATGGATTCCTTTGCCATATCTAAAGTATATATTAATTGAGCTGAGATCTTGGGGAACGTCTCTCTAATGGTAATTACTGGGATTGATATATTAACCCTATATAACTCAATTAATAGGTCAGTTTTACCTTAAGTATTTCAGGCCTTTTCAACTATTTGTCAGGCGTACAGACAAACTATTTCCTTCACGATTTTAGGCAAACCCCTTTGATTTCAATCTATTATCACGTTTACATCTTGTTAAACAACTTGATGAAAAGGATCTAATTTAGTTTATCTGCAATTAGTTCAGACTTGTCCAATATTTTATAATTTATCAGAGAAAACTTGATCACCAGTGGTTCTAGACTGTCCCTCATCTATAAAGCAAGTTCTTTTACCTGCCCGTTGGATTTTCCTTTTTATCCTTGGGCTGGATTTGGTTAACCTGATCCTTTGTCTTTTGCTGTCCACAGTTTTTGGCGAAAGTTCAGGTTGGCACACTTATTATAAGTCAAATGTGACCTGTTAGGGGGTCGAGATGTTTTAAACTGTTGTTTTGATTCTCACAATTATTGTAATCTCTGTATTTAGTGTGGAATCATCCATGATCCTTATTATTTTACAGCTGATTTTTCAGTTTGTAGGGTCAATTTGGTGCATCAAAGGTCGTTGACAGTACCTTAAGACATTCTATAATTTGGGAAATGGTGTGTTTGCTGGTGAGAGATGACATCATCATTTGGTGAAAGTCTCAAAGAGCGTGCAATGAATTTTGCATAATAAAACTATTATCAAAATTGTTCATCAGGTTAGCTCTACTAAGGATCTGCACTATCTCATAAAAATGATCGTTGAATGCACCCACTGTTTCATCTTTCTTGAAATAAATTCCCAGAATTCTTGCATCCAATCTAACATTTTATCTAGGCTTGAAAATTCCATCATATTCGCTTCCTTTACATCTTGATAGCTCCAGTTTTCCCTGCAAAGATAAGGAAAAACTTTATTTTGACAAAAGGTATTGAGGCTTTTTTATGATGGAAATAGCTTTCTGAAGGTCACTGTAACCATATACGGTCATCTCAAATAGCTGAAAGAAAGCAGGCGCATTATCCTGATAGAAAATTGGTAACTTAGGAGTATTCTTGAATTCTATAACAATAATTGATGCAAATTTCTAATTATAATTCAAATGAATGCTGGTGTCACTTTTGGGCATTAGTTCTGGAAGTGCCACAATTGCTAGGGGCATTTCCTGGACAGAATGAATTGCGCTTTCAACACAACTTTCCAATTTTATAGATGCCAATTCCTCCTTGAATACTCCACCTAATGGTACTCATCCCAAGTTCAGGTACACTTAAAATATTCTGAGGTCATCCAATCATCTAAGGACTTTTTCTCCCAAGCCAAGCATTTTAAGTCTTATTACCAAAATTAACAATTTTTCTCTATTTCCCCTTGCAGAGTCATTTTAAGGTTTTGTCTTACTTCCAATTTGAAGCCTCTCATTTCTGTACATTCAATAAATAATTATATATGTAAGTTTGTGGGAGCGCCCCATTCATTAGGATTGGGGGTGTTTCCTTTCCCATCAAAAAGTGATCTGAGAAGGGAAGCTATCCCTCTCATCTCACAGGGCGACCTCACCCATGTGGTAAACGAGCGTTAGGTAACAGATCTCCCTTTGAGGATACCGCCTACTGTTCCAGAAATAACTTAAGAAAGATTAATACAATGAACTATGATGATTTGTGCTGAGCTTATGGGTAGTAAGAATTCTCTTGGGATGAAATGTCAAAATAATGTTAAGGGCAACGAGCCTTCAGCATCAATATCTGAGAGCCCTAAATCAATGGAAACAAGTCCTAATGGGCATGTACCTTCAATGAATAAAGCATCTGTTAAAGATTCACCTGTGATGATAATCCTTGCCAAGATCAAGGTTAAGTATCTAATCTAATAAGAACTTAGAAACCCCCTCATAGATATCTTATTCTTGATTAGACCAATGATCGACCCTTTGGAGTTAGCTGCCTCATCTGACGGATGAGGCTAAGCATTACAATGGGGCCAAACCCCTAGAAGAAGGTCAATCACATCTAATAAAAACTTTATCAGATATGACCATCACAAGTATATTAATAATCAGCAATATAAGTCATCTATTAGAAAAGACCTTTCCTCGGTTGAAGCATGAAGATCCTCATGAAAAACTACCAAATCTACTCCTAAAAATATACCTCATTTTTAGCTAGTAAAGTACCACTTATTTTATCTTTTGTAGCTTTATTTTTGTCAATTCAAAACAAAGTTCAGTAGTTCAATTGTAATTTATTATTGCAACAAAAAAGTTAACTTTATTGCCTTTTTCCACCTTAACTAGAGCCATAAAACTAATAATCGTAGCCTTTTAGCGCCTGGATATTGCAATTACTCATGAAATTCCAATACTGGTGCTCCCTGCCAGGTCTGCTTCTGAAGCTACCTGGTGAAAACATATTTTTATGACGAAAATACTCTAGCTAGAACTTTTCTCTTGTTGCAACCACTTTTGCAACATATTCAATTCAAGTCTAAAGTAAGTTCTATAATCTCATTGAGGAGTATAGTGTGCACCCAATGTCAGGTAGCAGTTAGGCGAGTAAAGTAAAGGGCACAGGTGTAGGCCTCACATCAACCAAGTTTCACAAATGCCCTGGCAAATCCGGTGGCATAGATAAAATTAATAGTAAAAAACTGAAGTTTAATATTTCGCCAGAAATTTTGGCCTGGCAAGTGTGCTGCAACCATTTCATCAATATGCCACACTCCCAATCACTATTGTTGGTGGATCACGGTGTGTGTGTTTTCATAGATATTCAACAAATGGCGCTTTGGGAGAAGTTTTGTGGAGATATACACACATTTCCCAAATGCAGTGCACATTGCACCACACTCCATGCCTCATGGTTGGCTGGATCTAGGATTCAAAAACAAAACTGCAGTGGATGAAGCTGAAAAAGTGTGAGTGTTAGTGAACCTCCTGGACGGTCAATGGGTAATCAAAAAAGTGCACTCGCTGGACTAAATATAACAAATTTTCATACCTTTCAACATCCTAACTAAAACAGTCAAGTGCACATGCTGGGGCACCACCTGAAGCTGGGCTCGCCAAATATGGATAAAATCCAATCCTTTGAGATGCAGCGCTTTACTCTCATGCCAGACCTGTGCATGGGCAAAGTGATTGCTGTTCTCACCTCATCCATGGGGATAGAGGAAAATGTGACCCAAATCCCTCACACCGCTTTTTGTAGAATTTTATGGGCAAGACTCCCACCCATTCTGGGTCACCATTGATAGCGCGCCTCTTATCTGCACTTTCTGTCACGCTTTTGGCCACAAGGCCCATACCTGCCCCGCCAAGGAGTGCATTACTCAAACTGAAATAATCCGGGAAGCAATGTGTGGTGCAGATGCCCACTATGAAATGGCAGAAGACACCGCCGCAGCCTTCCCATGGGGCTCACCTGGGTGCTACATTCATGTAAAGCCTATATCCCCACAGGAGCTAGGAGGTCAAGCAGGACCACAAGGCGGTGGCCAAGGAGTTGGCCAATACTTTATTCATGATCCCGCTCGCCCTGCTCCAGGAGGATATTGAGTCATTTGCAGTCGAAGTGGCACACAAATACTTACACCAATCAGATTGGGCTGCACAAGCTGAATACCCAATGGGTGAGTCAGTTTCACTTGACCAATGCTACCAAAAATCAATTGGATCTGAGTTGCTCACCAATATTCCTGCCAAAATTCCACCTTTTTGCGATGGTGTACCACAAGTGCACACAACACCAAAAATTTGTCCCACAGTGGTGAAAAAGCAGAAGGCAAAAGCCAATGCAAACCCCATATCAAAAGCTTCACATACTGAACCATACTCCATAGCACAGAATACCTATGCTTCCATACAGCAACGTGCTGAAAAAGAGAAGGCTGAAGGGCTTGGGTGCCCTCCCCCCGCACCTAAGGTGCAATGGGGGGAACCTTTACTATAGGGGCGTTGAACATCGCTGGACTTAAGGCCTTGCTTCCTGGGCTAGGAAAGTGGGCTTTGAAAAAATAATTTACTCATGGACATCCTGGCCATTCAGAAAACCCACTGTCCGTTAGGTGCAGAGGAAACATGGGCAACCATGCTCCTCCCTTCCCTTTCCTTTCGGTCACCACACTGTGGGTGTTTGTTTGAGTGACCCATAGTTTTAAATTTATTTCATCAACAATGTACCTTGATGGCCCCATCCTTGTAGTCGCCTTTTTATGGGAAGATGAAGTGAATGCTGTCATTAGCATTTATGCCCCAACCTGGCACAAGATCATTAATAATTCTTCTCTGCCATCAATTCCCTTATGCTACCCCCCAACCCATTTGTTGTTGGAAACATAAACTGCTGGACCAACCCAACCACAGACTGCTGGCCCTCGTCGCCTACACTACTATAGGGGTACGTTGGACTTTACGTTCTAAAAGCCACCTTAGGGTTGTTTGATACTCTGCCGCATCATGCACCGCTGCTCACAAATATGTCTCACTCCCATGTGTGCAACGGCCAGTTAAGTTCTATGACCCGCATTGACCTTATTCTTATGCTGCGAAGTTTAATCCCAAATTTTCTACTTTACCACAATAAAAATCAATTTATCCGACCACAGAATGGTATTGGTTTCCTTCTCTTTGTCACATTCAGTGGCACAGGCGCCGAAGTGGTGCAAAGTCTGCCCAAACAAGATCACGTCGCCCAGGTTTTCCTTATGGGTGGGCACTGAAACCTTGTCTCTGGAATTTACCACAACATTATGTGAAGACCCAATCTCCACCTGGTCAACCTTCAAAGCGAACACCATAAGCCAGGCTCACCACATCTCATCACGTCACTCGCGAACTGCCTCAGCAGTCATTGTGTGCATGCTGGCAGAAGTAAACCATCTGGAATCAAAAGTACCAGTGGCAGGCTACAGCCCAGCTAGGGGTCATAAGTAGGTGGAAGTGTCCACTCGCCTCAACACACTGGTAAGACAACACAAGCATTGGGTTTGTGTTTAGTATTAAGCAAAGCATATAGCAGCAGGCGATATGTGTTCAACTTACTTATTTTCAAAAAAATTTCACACTGCAACAAGAGCTTGGCCTACACACAGGTGAGGTGTCCAGACCACTCCATCGAAGATACTCTAGCTGAAGTGGCGATCAAAGTATGAAACTATTACATTGAATTGTATTGCTCCAATCCAGTTCCACCAGCTGAAGTGGAAAATTTTCTCAAAAGCGCACATATCCACATTATTTCCCATTTTCTGGAGTTGATGAATTTGATTATTCAGGATGAACTCTAGTCTGCCATTTGCAGTGCACTGTACAGGAAATGTATGTCCTGGGTACCAGCCTTTGCAACTGGACAGGGTTCAAAACCCTTCCAGAAGAAGAGAGATCCAAGGCTCAAGTGGACCCTCTGTCACAGTTGGGCGACCTAGCCCATGTAATAAATGAGCGCTGGGTGACAGCTTTCCCATCCAAAGATATCCCATTCCCACAACTTCCCGCCTCTTCAATCCTTGTAAGTTTGATATAAGGGGTCTGCAGGGAGATTGCACACATCAGGGGCATGGAGAGGCCCATGGGAACACCCACTCCCCAGGCAAACCATGTCAAAAAATTGGGAAAATGGCAATTCCAACATCGGAGCCCAGCCAACAAATTCTGGACTGGGGGAGCCAGTCTGGACTGGACTGCTTTAGAAACAAGATTAAAATACAGATTAGATCGCAAACCCAGTTCTAAACAACTTGGATCATATGCCCCAATGCTCTGAAACAGATCCAGGGAGTTCAGATTGTACAAGTAGCCCAATTGAGGATTGGCTCGAATTGCAAATAATCCAATCTAAGGACCCCTGCCTCCCAGGACGAATCTGGACTGCCCAATCCATGCAAACAGGCTGACTCGAGTCACTAGGTCTTGGATTGGTAGTGTCAACTTGTTTTGGCTCCAAGAATTAGGAAAAATTTGCAAAAATTTTCTAAGCTTTTGCCAGAATTGGGAGCAGCCTTCTACCCCCCTCCAAACCAGCAAAACCAAAGCCCTTCCCCAACCCCTGAATGTCCAATCCCTCAATACCTCCCCATGCATATAGCCTAGTTTAAAAGGCAACTGCTCCAGCTGAGGGTAGTTGTCTGTTTATTCTTTTCCTTATGTTGAATAAGATCCAAATTATCTGCCAAATTTGCTGTGGCCTCCATCTACCTTTTATAAATTTATAAAAATATGCCAATCAATCTGATGAAGTGTGCCATTGCCTAAATCCTCCTGACAATGTTTACTGACAGGATTATCTATTCGCTTGATCCTGCCACATGGAAATGGATCATAACGTGATAATCCGCCTCACCCTCGATGACAAACCCTCAGCTCCATTTGTTTTCACACATCCATTTAATGGAGGCCCTTCCGTCCGTTTGATCGCCAAGTATGCCAAAACTGCTCCCCATTTAGAGCAGCCCCTAGGCATCCCTACCTCACCGCACATGGGTTTAGCTCCCTAGCCACCTCTGCCACCGCTGGCTGGGCCCAACAGTGGGACCAAGAGCGCCCCCAGGGGTGAGCTTAGTCCCTTCCCTCACAGGGGTCTTACTATGCCTCTTCAAACATCTCAGATCACATGGCAGCCTCTGTGCCATCCCTC